>JANHGL010026008.1:0-209981 GCA_024611195.1 Ceyx melanurus
CTGCTCAGGCAGGGGGGTTGGACTAGATGATCTTCTAGGTCCCTTCCAGCCCCTAATTTCTGTGATTCTGTGAAATATAAAGTATTGCTTATCTCTTATCTGCTGAGCTGCAGTGAGCTGTGGGCTGGGTGTGCAGTGCCCGACAGCTGCAGCGCTGCTTCCCCGAGAGGCAGCTTGTGGGGTGGCAGTTGTGAAGCCAAAGTGGGCGTATTGCTTTACCTTTTTTTTGCTTACCTTACCTATTTTCACTTCTAGCCTGTAGGGATCCATTTCTTGCAGTACCAGAGGTTTAATCCGATCTGCTTGTTGACATGCACACATGTATATAAATAATCATCACTTAGAGTTTTTCTGCTCACAGAGATTTCTGAAGTAGCTGAGACTGTTCCAAAATGAAGGTGCTATCAGCTGTCCATACATCCAGACATACATTTTAAAGTTGAATTTTGTATTAGCAAGAAGCTAATCCGTGTTTGTAGGGTATGTAGTGGTGAGTTTTATTTGCTTGTTCTTACATAGTGCTTCTCATGAGCTATACTTACGTATTAAAATGGGTTCAAGCCACTAAAACCAACACGTGGTGGGCTCTTGAGAACCAAGCTGGGGCATGCTTCCAGAATCCTTTATGAAATAGCACTGTCCTTGAGGAGAGAATCCCACGTTACTTATACTTGCAGACTCTTTGTATTTGTATGTATGCTTTGAAAAGTTACTGTCTTTTATTAACTTATGTTTGCTGTCACATATTACATTATGAGCCTCCTCGGTGCAGTAAAGCCTTCAGAAAAGAGAATGGATAGAAACTCAATGTAAATCTGTATAAGGAAAAAAAAAAGGTGTTACATTATTTACAATTTGCATTTGAAATCTCACATTTTCCATGTTCCAATTTTTTGTTGGGCTTTCATTGAGAATTTACAGCTCTCTGGGGATATTAGCACAGAAAAGTTATTTGAGAATTGTGTATAAAGGAGAAGTAATGAAGGAGAAGGGGAGAAAATTCTGACTGATGCAAAGAAATTAAGGAAGCTTTTACTACACCATAATTCTAGCATTTACTTTGGCAAGTTGAAAGGATTTTATCTCTAATTCTAAGGCATGTGCTCTGAACACCCTGTGCTGATTTTTTTTTCTTTAATCAATTAAAGTAATTTTCTTCTACTGTATAGATTTACTGTGTCTTAGTACTGTAAGTGGCTAAAATAATGCCTCTAAACAAGGCTTCTTTAAATGACTAAAAGCTGATGTTCATGTGTAGCTGTGGTTTTGGGGGTCTTTCCACTGGAAAGAAATGTCTCACCATAATTTACACTACATAAAAATCCTCTTGAGGTACTAACGCAAGCATACAATGAAGAACAGCCATTTCTGGATTACACTGCTCCAGAGGGGTAAAAAAGTCACATAGGGCATCTCTAGATCCACAAATTACCTTTGGCAGATTATTTAAGGTACTTTACTGTTACATGTCTAATGCCAGGCCTAATATCTTTCTATTGCACATAGAAATTGCAAGTTGACATTTTATGATGATCAGGTGCTCTAGTATTGATGAGAGTCTTGAATAGCTTATAACAGAAACCATTCCAACCTGCTGCTGGGAATCTGACTTTCAAAGACTCCCACCAGAATGGACCTAATATAAAGCTATTAAATCTACATTTCAGATTAAAAATAAAGTGTAAATGCTCTTGATGGTTGGCCAGGGGTACAAATGGCAGCCCCTGGACCCCATATAAGGGTTACAAAATCAAGGTTGAAGAAATGAAGGTTTTTAGAGCATCTTGCTAGCAGTGTTTGTGTGGGGATTTCACTCTGGGCTGGAATAGTGCTGATTAGCAACAAAGAGTTGTGATTTACCTGGGCTGAATGCAGCCCGCAGGAAGAGCAAGGAATTTTGTCAGTGCTTGAAAGGGATCTCGGGATAATGGGTCCCTTCACTGACTCCCTTAAAAAGATTGTGAAAAATACCCAACTGGAAGAGGAGTTAGTGCCTCAGTGTAGGGTGTGCTGAACGCTGCCCTCGTTGCCAAGGGTGCTGCTTGGCCAGGTCTCCATCCCAGTTCTGCAATTGGAAGGGTGTATTTCTCCACCTTGGCTCAGTATCTGCTGCCACCTCCTCCTTCTGACAATTGCTTTGCCCTTTGAGCTGCCCCAGGGACTGAAGAGAGTATTTGAGTGGCTCTGTGAGCCAGCTGCAGGCAGAGGAGTGGCTTTATAGCTCACACGGTTCAGGATGTGGCCGGGTGTTCCCCATTTGCAGCTCTGCTGGGGATGTAAAACATGGAATGTTTCCTACCGAGTGGTTGATGGTTTCTGCCTCTCTGCAGTTGGGCAGCATGTGGGGGCTGTGTGCATTGATTGCTGACCCTTTGAAATGTTTGGCTCTTCCAAGTGCTTGATTTTTTAATAAATATTAAATCTCTGCATAAATGATCTTGTACAACTTCTACAAAGCATACAAGAGGAGAGGTTAAATTGAAAATGAGGTACATTGGACTTCATAGCACAAAGATAAATATGTATTTGAGTTGAAGTTTAAATGAATAGTTCCTGTGGATATGTATGAGTGGGTTCAGAGGGTAATTTTTTTTAACCTCAATATATTCCATTCTAGCTGTGCAGATCTAATTAGTGCTAGCAGCTCTGAAAGGGCTGTAGCTCTCTCAGTTGTGCAGGCTAACTGTGGAAGGCAGAAGGAAACCAGATTCAAAGTTGTTCTGGTCTTTTTCCTCATTTGTCGTTAAGTTTCATTCGACTAAGTCCTGCCAACTTGCTGACGTTTCCCATCACTGGCCTGGCCAGGGAGGGTGTTCTCTATGCTGCACGAACCCAGGACATTGGTGTGAGGGGTAGTAAGATGTCCATTTTGCATTGGTAATTTATTTTTTAATCTTTTTTATGACTTTGCCTGAGTTACTAAGAATAGTTAGAAAAAAAGTGATAGCCAAACTAGTTTTGTCTTCAGGTTTTCTTGCTAATGCACCTTCCAAGGATGTGAGCATCTCCTTTGGTTTCTCTGCAACTTGATGAACAGTCTGGTTTCTTACAGAAGTAGTAGACTCTGCATAGATCCATTTGTGCTCTTCTGAGTGGCCTTGTTCAGAAAACATCTTCCAGAAAGGAAATTTCTCAAGAATGCTGCTGGATACTTCTACAGTAACACACACCTTGTGAATATCCTCAAAGTGCAGAGCAATTTTCAGGTCAGATATGACTTTAAAAAGTAAAAGAAAGACATATTTTGTCATTTAAGAATCAATTTATTAGGATTACTGCATTATTCTAATGTCAAATAAAACTCTTTGTGAGTCAGCACAATTGTGTAGTTATAACAAAAAATGGGAATTAGTCCCATGACTTTTGAGAATTCAGTGTTTTGCAAGCAGTCATAAACTGTCTTAAAGATAAATCAATGAATTATTTAGGTTTTGATATAGATAAGGAGCACAAGTACGCTGATCATTCAGAGTTACCAAACCTGATGTTCAGTCATAACATTGCCCTGAAAATCGATGTTACTTCAGTAACAACAACAACAAAATATATAAATGTTTATACTTGCCCTTTAAGTAAGTAAATTTCAACTCCTGCAGTTGTGAGGGTGGCTAAAAATGGTTTGGGTTTTTTTTAAAGGAAAAAAAAAATAGGTTGTTGGGATCACATGACTACAGGGGGTTGAATATGAGAAAAATCTCTGAAATATCAGAAGACTGCCAACTCTCTTGAGTTAATGAATGTGTTCTCCCATCACAATGCTTGTGCTTCATTTTGCATTATAATGTTGTCTAACAGTAAGTGGCACTTCTGATTCTTTTGTAATTTCCAGGCAAAATGCTGTTTGCAAAATAGACATGCTGAGAGTTTCCTAAAGCTCGTGTCATCAGCAGAAGTGAGCGTGCATCTCGGCCAGTGCTTTGGTGGAGCAGAGATAGGTACCTTCTCTTAATAGTGGCTGCACAGATGTGAGCCTCAAATTGTTTTCTTCCTTCCTCAAGTTTGAGCAGACTGCAGCTGTGCTATGTCAATTTATTGCTGTGCAGTAGAGAATGAAGCAAAATCTCTTCCCACTTTGCTGCTTTTCAACACAGCTGACAGTAAGACAAAGCAGAACTGCTGTGCTGCTGCTGCTGCTGGAGCACTTCTCTGGTGGAGTGACCCGAGGACCGCTACCACACAGCGTGGTTTGAGCACTGATCTTGCAAATGGAATTGAACATTTCTCCTTTGTATCAACACTCCCTAGGGAAGGAAGGGACAAAATAGAAAGATTTACTTAACCCTTTTTGCTGTGGACTAATATATAATTAGAATAATGTGATACAAATATATTATAAAATCTAATAAATGAGGTGTGGTGATGCTGTGACCTGACGTTTCTATGTTATTAATGCTAGACCAATTCAGGACAGAAATTCAGGTAGCTGTAGCAGTGAAGCTTACATAGCAATAGACCAGCTTAATTGGGATGTGTTCACAGTTATCTTTGACCAAGATTGAGTTTCTTGTTCATCGAAATTTAAGGGAAAGTGTCATTAATGAGCATGCTTGCTCTCACCTCTTCACACATGCTGTGAAGTCTGTCTGCTTTGTGTTGGTGAAATACTTCCCTTCATTAGATGAAAAGCTCAAAGCTGAGCACGGCACACAGTTGTTGGCAATAATCAGCTAGCTACAAAATTTACTTTTTGTCATTGATTTCTTAGTCTTCTGCAGAAAAATTGAGAAATTATTGCTGTGTTGCAAGTGGTAAAACTGAAGGCAGGCTTGCGATGAGTGCTGGTTTGGTTGTGGGCATCCAGTAAGCAAACAGGAGGATTAGGGGCAGAGTCCAGGTCCCCTGTATTGTTACTCTTATGGACAGCATTTCCTCACTGTTATTAAGCCTTCATTACAGCAGGAGATAACTTTCAAGAGGGAAACCACAGGAGAGCAGTCAGCCATACAGTGGTATTTGAGTTTATTCTCCACATGGGCATTAAGTGCTGGGAGTTAGCTAGCACTGGGGGAGAGCTGCGGGCAAACGTTGATTCATGTTTTTAAGGGTATCCGCCGTGTGAGCGGGGGAGGTACTGAACTTGTCTCTGTGCTTCTGTGTGGGAGGGATATTAAAGATCCAACTTGTCAGGGTGTAAATTCATGCCAGAATGAAGAAAAGAGAATGCTTAAAAGTGGAGACTTGCTTTATGGTTAAATTCCCATGGTGCTTTGGTGAGACAATGAAGATGATGCAAACCTAATACTGGGACTGTGTGATGCAGAGGAACTAGAAAGGAAACCACAAACCCCTGCTGTCAGTGCAAATGAGAGCAGTAGTGGCAATGAAGATTCATGTCTATTAAGAAAGCTTCAGTCATAGGCAGTGCAGAGGGAGTCTCATTACAGGTCAGGATGATGGACCTGGAGGGTTGTTGGTAAAGTTGATCTAAAATAATGAACTGTCTTAAAAATTTGCATGTTATCTACTGAACTTTCTTGGAACAGAAGTTGTAGAAAGAAAAGGGAACTGGGACAAAAAAAAAAAATAGTTAGCAGCTGTCAGCAAATCCTGACAGATAGGTGCTTATATTTTAGTGTTCTGTTGTTCTTGTAGAGCACATGCCCGTGCATATCACCAGCATGGCCCCCTTGGAAAAACAAATGGCCCGGGCTCCTGTGTGCAGTGTCTGCCATTGGACTCAACTGCTCCTTCATATCTTTTAGTGACTTAACTAAATATTTATGGCATGGAGCATAAGCCATCCAAGCCAGTCAGGTCCTCTGTGGAAGAGCTGAAAATATGAGAGCATGAGTAAGAACCATTTGAGAGTATCAAAGAGCTATAATAATGCGGATAGCATTACATTAGAAAACCAAGGTGGGAGGATTACATGAAAGCAAAACACACAGACAGGCCCCAAGGGGAGACCATCCACCACAAAGGATAATTTCCTACGGGATTCAGACCCAAGAGCACATTCCTCGGAGGCTGCTTTAAAGCATCCAGGCAAGACATCTAAAGAGAGAGAAATTCAGAATGCCTTATTTCAAGAAGTGTGCTGGAGCAGATGCAGTGAAGCCTGGTCTGTAGCTCCATCCTTTCGTCTGGACTCCTACGTGTTTTCCTCCCTCTGATCTCCTGCTCAACCTCAGATGGATGGTTTTGCTTTTGTGGGTTTTTTTCCCTTCGGGGAGAGAAGAGGGGGAAACATCTTTCATCTGTGTTTTGGTCTTGCTATGTAAGCAGTGCTGCAGCCAGATCCGGGGTGTTCCCTGGGAATTGCTGTGACTGCAGGACAGCAGCTCTGCGGAACCACTGCTGCTGCCACAAGCGGGAAGGCTGTCCACAGTGTGGAGAGCTTATCCTGGTGCTTGACAGACCAAGTGGAAGGAGGGCTGGAGTGTGTGGCACAGGTTTCTCACACGTCAGGAGAAGCCAGTGGGATCCGAGTGCGTGGGTTTGGGTGCAGAGAAAAGCTGTGGTGCAGTTTGTCAGTTCAGCTTCAGGCCTCTGGGAACAGAGACTTGTACTGTGGGGAATGTGCTGGGGAAGGAGCAGCAGCGTTTAAAAAGAGTCCAGTCTCTGTGTGACAGTAAAATATTCAGAGAAATATGTGCTCTTTATGCAGTAGGCATCCTGAAACAAGGCACTGGCACCTCTATAATACAGTAAGTGAAGCAAGATGTTTGGAAAAGACAGATAGACAGCTGGTTTGTGCCCAACTTGCCGTTGTACGTAATCCATCACTGCCAGGGCTGAAAACAAGCAGGAGCTCACAGGCACTGACTTCCTGGCACCAAGTCTATTGAGCAAAAGCTCAGTGGTGGCATCAAGCTTTTCAGGGCTGGAGAGAGATGCAAACAGTCCCTTCATTCTGCCTTCACTGGGGAAGCTGCTGGTAGGTGGAAGCAGCTGAAGTCTTTGGGCTGCTGCAATCCTGCAGGAGCCTGGAGTCAGATGGATTTTTCCTTGTGATAAGTCCACACCAGCACCCTGGCTGGCTGGTGGGACAAGCCCTGTTTTAAGGGAAAAGGCAAATGAAGCTGGAGGATTGGGCCTGGACCAGGAAGCTCTGTTAAAAAGTTTGCTTAAAACTTTCACTGTTACTGTGCAAAATTTGCTAGGTTGTTTTTTCATTATTCCAGAAACCTGTGATGATAAAAGTTCCCTCTGGCTGTAGTACTGAGGTATTGGTAGGTCCTGCTGCGCCACAGTGCTGATGACAGAGCAGTTCACAGGACCATGCAGTCAAGAGCTACGTCTGCATTAAAATGCCCATCCTTTTTCTCTGAGCTTTTTAAATAGCAAAGAGGTCATTAAATATTGGATTTAAATATCCTATTGCAAACCCTAAAGGCAAAGTGTAAAGCCATAGAAATGGCCTAATTCCACATTGTTTTGATTTGGAGTCCAAATACTGTACTTGTGCTGCCTCATACATTTCCTCTCGCTGCCTTGTGCAGGATAGATAATGTGTCCCTTTCCTACTACAGGTGAATAAAATACTTAGGGAATTGTTGTGTAAACTGGTTTAGCTCTTTGATTTCAGTGTAACTATGGATGTATTTGGAGTTTCCTCTTTATTGTTTCAAAAGCAAGAGTCTCTGGGACTTGGGGTTTGATTTTTTCTCATAACCCTCCTCCTCAACGTATTGCACAAATATTGCACAATCCCAGTGATCTTCAGTGACATTCTAGCATTTTATTTAAGCATGTTTATGACAGCTTCTCTTTCTTTAGAAAGATGTTTGGGAATAACATACATTCCAGTAAAACTTGACACAAACAAGCAATTCTACAAAAAATCCTACTCAGAAAAACATGGTAAGAAATACAAAGCTTGTGATACAGCATCTCTTCCTTTGGCAGCAGTTGTTCAGCTCTTTGTATTATCTTACACAACATGACCACACCACCCGCTGCTCTGACTTTTGAAAAAACAAAACTGCTCATCTGTGAGCCAAGAGGAACCAGAGTGATTCTAAATTATATAACTCGTAGAGGAAATAACTCGTTCAGTTGGGCTACTTAGTACTGAACGAGCTTCTTTCAACGTTCCAGCCTGACACTGGGCAACCTCTACAAAATTTCTGTTACCTGCAGGTGTCCTCAGGGTGATTGTAGAAGCTGAAATGCCAGATGTGGGTGCTGGTAGGTTCATGTGCATACTGGTAGACTGGTTTTAGTCTCCAGGATGGTGCCCTGGTAGGCACAAGCATAGGATTTCATAGGAGGAAAGTTAGAGACAGGACTCCTGGCATCTTTACTGCTCTAAGATAGACTGTCTGGCCTTCAGACAGCTACATGGTGCTGCCAACTTAAAAACCACATCCCAGCTGCATCAGCTGCATGCAAACAAAGTAGAATTATGACAGAACTGCAGTGCTTGGTCTTCCCAGTGTTTTAACTTAGAACAGATGTGTGCATGAGTTGATTAAGACTTTTTATTTTTCTCTCTTTTTAATTAAAATTTTATTTTTTATTTTAGCAGTTAAAAGCATCTTAATTCCCAGGGCTTTTGCTGGAAAATTCTGCTGCATGCACTGTCTTACCACATGGCTTCCCTCATTCTCACTTTGCATCCACCATGAAACATCAGTTTCCCAAAGGGGAATTCACCTTAACAGTTGCTAAGTTGTTTATTTTGCCGGGTCCCTAACACCCTCCAATTGCTCAGCAGACAGCTGAAGGGTTTAATTTGTGGTGTGTCTCTGGTGGGCTGCGTCATGCCTTTGTAGGGGAGGGAGCGTGTAATCTAATAGGTCCTTTGCTTTCTTCTCCAACTGCTGTAGTCATGTTTCTGTTGGAATACATTTTTAGTTTTTGAGGATAATGAATGTTAACAAATCACTGGAAATGAAAATAAAAATAGGGAAGGAAAGTAGGTGAGATACCACTGCAAGCTTGGCTTGTGCTTTGTGGATCTTTTTTAATAGCAGAAAAAAAGTGACATCAGCTCTGCTGCAGGCATGAATTAAAGATGAGAACTTAATAAAACTTGTTGGAGGGGAGAGGGAGGAAAGAAAGTGGAGCTAAAGCAAGGATGTCTTTATTTTTAAGCAGACAGCACCACCTCTGCTTCAGCTTCTCGAGATGGCAATGGAGAGTTAACAAAAAGCAGCATCCGAAGTAGTCTGTGAATCACAAGTGCCCTCTGCTGGGAAAATCCTGCACGAAGGAGCGTTTCCAGCAGATACCCAAACGCTTAATTACCCTCTTTTGCTGGGGAAGGGGCTGGAAATATTCCAGGATGCTCTCGGCAGTCGCCTTTGCCATTGCATGCCCGGTAGGGATTGCAGCCTGAACACGTCCCTGGGAATTCAGTCGGGTTTGCCATCCCCTGAGCAGGGCTGCTCAGTCACCACTCTGCTCTCTGCAAACACAGAACAGGGATTTGCATTTGCAGCATTGCCACAGGGAAGATAAGAATCTGGATCTGAATACTGTGCAGGTAACATCACTCTTGGCAAAGAAACAAGTGATAACAAGGGAATGGAACTGGGAAGAGGCCTTCAGTAGCCCTGGTTTAATTCTTGTTTGTTTTATGTGAGCAGCATTGATGAAACACAGAGAGTAGTGCCAAGTTATACACTCCTTCAGTGAGCTGCTGCTCTGGGGCTCCAGCCCTCGAGCACTGGCACTACCCGACTCAGTCTGACCCGCAGGTGATTTTGCTGCCACAGCAGGAACATTCACGTGATCCCTGCTGGTCAGTCCAGTGGTTTTTGCTTCTGCATCTTCCTTAATTTCTTGCATGGGACTGTATAGAGGGGGCTTGAAGAGATTATGTTGGCATGAGTGACCATAAGGCATGTCAGGAGTAAGTGCTCAGGTGTTTTGTGAGGGTGTTCAGTCTTTCTGCCAGCACTTGTGTAAAACAGCTTGCAGCTCAAACCTCCTTCAAATTTTGGAAGAGTCCAGGCTCTGTTTGTGTGCACGTCCCATGGCAAAAGCTCATTACTCTGTGAAATTAACTATTTGCATGTATAAATAAGGTGCTCACCAGTTAGATCCTTGCTGTAAGTCCACCTACTGGCCTTCTCCAGCTAGGTATTGCTGTTCACATCCCCCAGTCTGGTGCCTCTGAGGAGTATGGAGAAGCACAAGTGAGAAAAAACAACAAAGAACAATAAAAATCCAACAATGACAACAACAAAAAATCACTTGTGTACAAGGTTTCAGATGTTTAATAATCTGTTCCAAGCATCTTTAGCAATTTCTCTGACAAGGACTGTTTCTTATCTAATTAAAATAATTTATCTTCACATCTGGAGGAAAAAGGAATTGATCTATCTTGTTATTTGTCATCACAAAAGACTGTTTTAGAAGATGAATAGTCTGAGAGATGAAAATAGCAGAAATCAGAGCAAATAGATAAACTGAACTTAAAAATACGTTTAGTACTAGTGTGCAATTTGTGCCCCTTGGGAAGAGAAGCTGCTGTATGATGCATGATGTTGATGGTTTATAGCAGTAAGGAGTGATATTGATGAATTCTGAAGGGAAAGCTGGCCAGGAAAGGAGGGAAATAATCCTTGTGGCTATGAAACAAGCTTGAAATCCTGAGGGATTTGTAACGGAAGCCTTTTTCCTCAAAGGAGCTGTAGAGCTGGTGTCCCAGGTTTCACTGTGCTGGCAATGGTTGACTTTGGCAGGCAGGAGTTTTTCCTCTAATTGTCTGTGAGAAGCCTTTGATTGTTCTGCCTGTGCTCGTGGGTGGGAAGGCAGCTTTATTTAAGGAGGAATAAATATTTATTCTCTTAGAGCGCTTGCCACAGCTGCTGCTTTGCAAAAAGATGGTGGTTTCAGTTAGAAGCGAGTCGTGCAAACTGTGCTTTTATGAGTTTGCACCTGCTGAGCTGTGGTTTGGGTTTGAATGAATCTAGAATCTCAGAGGTAAAGTTCACCAGAAGTGGTAAGTTTTGACTGTCTAAACCCAGTGAATTATTCATTTCTTTCTCCCAGTACCATTAAATTACCACCTAAAGCTCCTGCCTGCACTCTGAGTGGATGTCTTTCTAAATCTGGCTGCTATTTCAGGTGCACAGCAATCGTTTGACCTGTTTTCAGATTTGATTTCGGAAGAATTGCAGAGCTAAGCCTTGTCATCCATAATATCCATGAATTCAGACACAGGGGGTTTTGGTGCCTAATTCAAATAATATATTGAATTGACAGGGTGATTTCTGTCTCCTTCTATTTACAGTTAGAAATTGTAGTTAGAACTACATGAAGTGCTTCTGTTGGTTGTAGAGAGCTGTTATCTCTGAAACCTACTGACAGTTAAATGTCACATTAACTGTGAGAGCTCATGATGTGCTTGCTAAGATGGTGGACTTGAGTCAAATGAAGATCATGCAGGACGTATTTACGTTATACATATGCTTTTAATGGCATTTGGGTTCTTAGTTACTGGGTATTTGTTGGCTATGATCTCTGTCTGTATTGGCACTTAATGCTGTTGAAGACTTTTGGATCCAGAAACTCAAGAAGTGTCCTTTTAGGAGCTGTAGGAACAGAGAAATGTACTGCAGACAAAATACGAGTTCAAATGCTGTGAATGCAGGATTTCTATAATTGGTTTCCTTCTGAGGTGGAGAATTTAACTGACTTTGTAATACTTTAATCCACTCCAGTTTCTTCCTGCCTCTCCATGCACGCTTCCCAGGGGGATTTTTACTTCTGACAGAACTTAGAGATTCCAGACAGTCCTTTCAGGTTGTGAACGTGAATTGGAAAATTGGGGGGGGGGGGAATATATAAAGAAAAGCCCTGTATAGTAATAATATAATGCTTATTTCTAAGTAAGATTTGGAGCATTCAGAAGGAAGAGTGGCATGTTTTCTGAGGGATTTGGTACCAGTTCAGAGTCAGGCTATGGTAATCCTGTAATGGAGAGGCTTATGCTGAACTGCTGAAAAAAGCCACCTGCTGATGAAAGCCTCTCTGGCCTGGTGTCCTGGGACCACACGTGGCCTTCCTCTTTCCTTGTGGAAACTTTCTGGATAGGCCCTGTTGGTGATCCAAGATAGATGAGTCACGTCCTCCTCGACAAGGGAAAAACACAGCAGCTGGCAGTGCCTGAGGGACAATCCCAGCCTCTTGTCCCAGTTCTTGGCCCTCCCAGCAAATGGTAGTTCTTCAGCAGTTTAGTGCCCTCAGTTGTAGGTTGACTGGGTGTGTGGCCAGGCAGAGTCAAGCAGAGATGGAGTGGAATGGCTCAGGGGCTGCTGCTGCGTCTGCACCCTAATAGAATTTGGCTGCTTAATCCATACCTGAGTTTCCTGGAAAAGGTACTGGGAGTGCTTTTAATCACCCAGTGGAGGTCTGCACCTGGTCATGGCAACATGCACAAGGGAAAAGGTGGTTTGGTTTTTTTTCAAAAATGGATTTGTTTCCTGCAGTCTTCTCATCTGGGCAAGCAGCACTTTGCTTTCCTAACACCTCAGTGAAAGGGGATACATTTCAAGGGATTGATCCATTCGTTCAGAGTACGTGTTCAGTTGACAAATCAAAGGAAACCCAGCTGAGAGAAGTGCCTTGCAGTCTCAGCATGGGGCTGAAGTGTGAAGCCAGATCTCTAAAATGACTCCTCTTGTTAATTTGTCTCATTAGCAAGATGGGGGCTGTACGTGAGGCAGAGTGTTCTCTTCCTGTTGTTCCCCATGTTGACGATTTCTAAATATAAAAACATAATACCCTCTCCACAATACCTTCTGGCTCTGAAGGCAGTCATTCCGCTTCTAGTTCTCATCTTTGCACCTCACTAACAGATTTTTGCATGGAAAGCCAACTGCTTGTCTCTGTGTAGAAAGTAACAGATCACAAAGCTATGCTTGGTTGTTCTCTTGCCAGCATTTCAGCATCGGATTCCTCCACAGAGTCTAAGTTGAAAAATCCTAAAAGCTACAGCAGGGTGCGGTGCAGCCTTTGCCCCTGGCCAGGGAAGAGAGGGCAGCCTTCTCCTTCGGGTGTGCTCTTGCCCAGGCTGAACTTTCCTGGCTCTTCCTTCCAAGGCTTTTCTTCTCTCCAGGTTCTGATTAAATGAGACCATGGTGGTCGGAAGGAATGCCATGCACTCTCGATGTGGCTGGTTGGTTTGTTTCTAAAAAAAACTGTCAAGACTTTTTTCACATTTCAATAGTACCTTTAAATGGAAAGTAAAAGTTCATGCAGCAATCTTCATTTTTTTGGATCATGATTGTTCTCAGAGCTTTTTCTAATAAGATGTTGTTCCGAGCACTTGGAGTTTAATAGTGTTTGGTCATTAAAAATAAACTTTAAGAGGAAGTTAAAGTTAGGATTTGTCTCTTATGGTGAAATAACAGTTTCTGGTTGTGATAGAGCACTGCAAATACCAGAGTTTCCTGCTCCTCCTCAGGAGTTGTCCCCCCAGGACATGTACCCTGGTCTGCAGGAAAACATGCAGATGGGCTGGCAGAGAGAAGGGAAACTGAAATGTTTGGTTGTTTTGTTTGAGGTGGTGAGATGGCATCCTGGAGTCTAGGATGGTCTTTTTTGTTTGAATATTTGAAAATGAGCAGAACAAAGATCTGGCAAAACACACTGTAGGTCTCCTCCTAAGCTGCATTCTCTTTTCAGTCACACTGCTCTTTGTGCACACTCCTGACCCCAGCTCTCCCTCCTGTCCTCCCGTTGCCCTGAGTTCACCCCTTCTGGTTGTAGCTCTGCTCCCCAGCTCCTCCTGTTTCAAACATTTGAGACATGAAGTGTCTGAGGAGCATCAGAGGTGTGTCATCAGCTAATATGGGTGAAGCCCTGTCACCCAGTGTCACTGGAACATGAGTTTGTGAGAATGCCCTGGGGTTGTCGTGTGTATAAAACCTCATGTTTTGGAGAAATAGTAAACATTTACCAGAACAATCCTGGAAAACTAAGAAGCCAGCAAATACAACACTAAATGTAAGCATGCTTGAATGTGAAGCCAATTTAGAAGCCTCCCTCAAGTTGGTTTCTGAGCGTAACCTGACCTGTGAAGTTTATCCAGAGTTTTATCTATGGATAGCTCTACTGGGGAGCACCCCCTGCTTATTGACCTTCCCTGGCTGTAGGGCTTGTCTGCTGCTCAATGTGGAGTGCTGGTGAGAACCCCTCCAGCTGCCGGTTTGGTCTCCTGCTGCTTCAGCTGGTGTTTGTTGTGCTTCAGGGATTAGCAGGTTGTGATTTGCAGAGCGTTCCCTCCAGAGGGGAAGCTGGTGCCTGGGCCTGAAGCATCAGTGAAGCGCAGGAGCAGACCCTCCTGGGTGGGAGCCTCCTGTCAGGGCACAGTCAAAACACCCTGCTAAAACCTCTCTGAAGCTGCCAGTTATTGAACAGAAACCTGAGTTCAAGAAAGCTATTAGTATGCTAAACTAGGCTTGTTCTCTCACTTAATTTTAATGCAGATAACTTTATTTTAAATTGATGCTGGTAAGAATTGGGAAAAGCTTTTCCGAGAGGTTTTTTCCTGCTGTTAGAATAACCTCATTTCAGGCTCTGCCATGAGAGTTCGTGTGGCAGCTCCTCTTCGTTGTAAGGTTGCCCCAGGTGACTTATGGTTCATGCACTCTTGTAAGTGCTGTTAATTTGTGAGGTTTCAGTGGTTAGACTGAGCTGCTAAGTGGGCTCTGAGCAGATAATGAGGTCAATCAGGGAAGAGAGGGAAGAGTCCTGCAGGTTCCCACTTGGCATTTGTACCCAGGTTGCACGTTTTATGGAGATTTTGTCCTAAAAGCAAAGTTCCTTTGAAGTGATGGTTTTGCAGAGGTGGGTTGCAGAGCTTTTCCAGACCTGGCTGTCCAGGCTCCGTGGGGTACTGGGGGTGGGATCACTGCTGTCATGCTGAAATGCACATTTGCTGGTGTTTGTTTTGGATTGTTTTCTGCTGCATTAGGATGGAGAAACTACTCCAATTTTGATCCTTCTCTGGGGGGTTGCAGAAGGTAAGTTGTGCCATTAGTGAGGTGGATTAGCATTGAAGGATAGCACTGCCTGGTACAAAGAAAGCAGATTAATGAAGCACAGGAGGCTGAGAAACAAGATGTGGAAGGAACATTATTGTCAGGTATTCAGTAGTTGGGAAGCCTCAAATACGATAGTTGGAGCAGCCTGCAAACAATTTTACCCTACCCAGCTCCCTGACTTTGATCTTATAACAGTCTTCGTATTATAATTGTATCACAGAGGTGCCAGGTTACCCAAGGAATTTGCTGCCATTTCTGGGATTTGCTCTATCCATTACACTCACTCTGAAAGTTTCAGCTGCAGTCATTCAGTATGTGTGAGAAGGAAGGTAGCTGTGAGTATCTCCTGAGGCCCTCTGTGTGCATCTTGATACAGGTGCATGACCCTGTGCTCTTCAGAGTTGACAGGCTTGGAGCCTTTGGTGGATGTTAAGTCAAAGCAAGAGTTTTAAGGAAAGTCCCTGTGCTCTGGCAGCACACCAGCACTTGGCCATTGCAGCCCTTCATGTATTGCTGAATTTTTGCAGAAGTTACTCTACTGTTTAACTTTCAGGCAGTAATTTCAGTGGGACTACTGATAAAGTTAAGTGCTAATGTAGAATCAAGATCATCTTTCAATCTGTTCCCTGTGGGTCCAGATACAAATGGAGTATCCTGCAAAAGAGAACTGACAGCACTGGTCTACAGGCAGCTGCTCATTCATAGATGAATCAGAAGTTACTTGAAGAAACTAGGTCTTGAAAGAATCTCTATTTCTGAAAGCATGCTATGATTTTAAACAGCTGTCGTATTGACCCAAGCGAGTAAAACTTGTGGGTTTTTTAATAGACCGATGAGAAGAGGCCTGTTCAGTAGCTGCAGATGGCAAATGTTGCTGTACTATGCAAAGTGTGTTGAGCAAAGGTGACCGTGGTAGTCATGGATGTGTTCTGTAACAGCATACCATGGTTTCAAAATAGGCTTTTAGGCTCCCTCGACACTGATTTTTTCAGTGCTGAGGGTTTCATTAACATTGTAGTGATATCTTCAGTTGGATTTAATTTGCATACTTGCTTAAAAAGGGATACATGGCTGAGTCTGTTGCTTTTTGGTTGAAGGGTCTTTCCTCTTGGGTTGCACAGAACAACACTTCCCTCAGCTGCAGCTCATTGAATAGCAGAGAAATTTAACATTGCACTGTTTCACTTTTCATTAACTACTTTCAGACGGGGGCTGTTTGCATTGTGGCAGCCTCCTGTTCTCTAGGTGCAGATACACATGTATTAAATGGATCACTTAGTGTCTGGGGGTCTTGCTTAAGAAATATGTTGGATGATTAAACCAAAACTAAACGTGAGCGAGTCCACGCTGGGAGACAGGGCCACAGTAGTTGTCATGCCTGCCTGGGAAGGCTGAGTTGGGGCACAGGGAGGATGTGGAGGACTTAAAAGTGAAAAGAAGCTTCTCAGATTGGGTGTGATTAAACACAGATGACTGTTGGGAGTGATTGAAAGGAAGGATGCTTGACTCAGAGCAGGGAGCTTTGCAGCAGCCCTGCAGTGACCAGGGCAGTAAATGGCACTACTGTGGCTGCAGTGGACGTGGTGGGGCACAGTCCTGTGCAAGTGCTTCACCGGTATGGAGAGAAAAGAGAGATGCTAGTACAGCAAGTCAGAAGATGTTCTAAAAATGCTGTGATTAGGGAAACACAATGTGGGACTTCAGTTGAAGACCATCCTGTGCTTGTGGACCATGTGGTGATGGAGTTCAGTGGCAAGGAGGGACGAAGAAGAGGAAAAAACCCATTATTTTAGCCATAGTAAACTCGAGACAATTGCAAGGGACAGAGACGGAGGCATCTCAGTCTTCTGCATGGTCTCTGTTGAAACATGAGCTGAATTTTGCTTGCAGGTGAAATTACCCAGAAACTGAAGGATAATTGAGGGGTTAGAGAACAGCTTTGGGATGTGAGCACTGCAGTGGCAGTGCGTGGTACTCTGAACTAGCTTTGGAGACATCCTTTTGGATTTATAGGGCATATAGGTCTGCAGAGGCAACATTCAGCTCACTTGCTTACCTAGCCAAGGCATGAATGTGTCTCCTCTACCACAAGCGGTGATTCAAGTGCCCCATTGAGCTCTGTGAGGAATGCAGCTCTCCCCTCTTCACCTGCTCTGGGAAGAGCTTGGAGAGCAGATAATTGCATGAACCACTTATTCCTGTAAGCCCTTCCATAGGTTTAGATGTGTAAGAACATGTGTACTGTGTTACCTGCTGCTTGGAATGGGAAAGGTTTTTTAAAAAAAATAACAACAAATTCCTCTATATAAAAAATAATTCACCTATCCTACAAAAGCCTTTACTGTCACTGTTATTTATTGGTAGCAGATCTGAATCCCCCTTAACAGTTGGGAGCTGATGACACTAAACAAATTGCAGTCTATTGCAGGGTTTTTTTGTTGTTTACATTGAACTATTGATGCCAGAAAATAGAGGAGGAAGATTAGCTATTGCCAGCTGAAGTTGTCGTGCTTGTTAATAGCAGGTTTTGGATATTAAAGCACCCATAGCTTAAAGAAAAATGAGGCAGCTTTTGTGTTTGCCTCCTTGGTTGGCTGTTACCACATGTTAGTCATAGGCAACTACAGCAGTAAACTCAGAAGAGTTTCTTCTTTCTGAAAGTATAACCACTTTCTACAACCTTCATAAGTTTTAATTAAAAAGAGCATGTAATGATTTTGGGATTGAATCCAATTTCATATGCTGTTTAAATGGAGAAATAAAATTATTTCCATCAGGCTTTTAGTTCAAGGTTTGTAGCTGCTGGATCATTTCCTTTTTCATCAGTTTCTGAGTTTTAAAATGGCTTATGAACTTTAGTGAAATCATTTAGAAATGGATTTCATGCGGAATAGTTAATAAATGAACAGCACAACCATGTAGTGAAATGAGTCTTGTTTGCATCTCAAGCAGCACAAATTTAAATAAAAAAGCAAGGCTTTGCTTTAACAGCATTTGTTTGTAATGTCAGCAGTGTTTTTCAAGCCACCTCCAATATCCTTCATTTTTCACAGGGATATCTTTGGCAGCAAGGAGGATTTTCAGGGCCTGATTTAAGGTACATAATTGGAGCAGTAAGACTACACACACAAAGTGTCACTTAATGGATGAGGCTCATTTAATTGTAGGCTGCTCAGAAATAACCCAAGAAACACTTCACTGGTAGCTAATGCAGAGGTGTAATTAGACTTCTACATAAGTGTTATTAGGCTGATTGCATAGAAAGAAAGAGAGTTCATAAGGTTTTTTAAATGTGTGCAGAGTCATTTTGTCTCAACTGTCTTGTCCCTAAGCTGCTGCTGTATTTGTGTTGGACTTAAATGAATAAGTACATTGCTCCTTAGCTGCCAGTTACCTGCAATCTTCCATCCTTCCATGGAGGGCTTTTTTCCTGTTTGTTTTTAGGTAAAGCTCAGTCTCAGCCGTGCCCAAGCCAGGGTGAGGCTGTGCCCTGCGTTCAGCTCTGGGGCTCCCCACAAGCCCTAGGAAACCGGAATAGCAGAGCAGGAGGAGTTCCTCTTGGCTTCTCTTATCCCTACCTATGTTGCAAATTGCAGCTCGGTTTACCGTGCAGTTATTTCCTAACCTGAAACCAGTCCCCGAAACTGCAGCGGAAGGTGGTTCAGCTCCAGCTTACACACAGACCAGGGGGACAGCTCAGGCCACAATCAAGGTATGTGTGGTGCCACCAAGCCCCTGGGCACAGATCCTTTGCCTCCATACAGCACCACTGTCTTGGAAGACTTTGCTTTTGTGGGGGATGAGAGAAAGATGAATGAAAAATCAGTAGTTCAGATCTCCTTCTGAACATTTTTAGTAGTGCTATTTTGTTTTCCTTTTACATTTATTGAGGAACGTAGTGTCCAGCTGAACTGAATAGATGTCAATCATTTCCTCACTAATTATTTATTCAATATACCACATGGAAGCCTAAACTAATAGTTCCTAGCTGGTAAATAGTATCAACTCAGAGAATGTAAATTTCTTATTTTCTTCTCGTGACACTTGAATGTATTTTAAACAACGTTTTATTCTTATGTCCTACAAATAGCAAATACAGGGTGTAGAAAAAAAACCTATTTTCTCTGTTAGATCTTTAATATTGTTGAAATAACCATAAATATGTTACTTTTCAAATCTATTTAAGTGTTCTCAGAACTTATCTGTGTATTTTTTTTCTTGTATAGTCCTGGTATAAGACACACATGACAAATTCAACCCTGTTACCCTATCAGTGCTGACATCTCATTCTCTGCTGTCAGAAAGTCACCTTTTGGCAAGCTGTACAATGGGAGGGAGGCTATTTAAAAGATTAATTAGCACTTGTATGGAAATCTCTATTTGCTTTGAAATGCTTCCCAGATTAAGAATTTTCTTGCAGTTACCATCTTCAGATGGAGTTGATGAGAGCAGATTGTCTAGATTTTTTCTGCTTTTGTTTAAGTAGTGGTAAAGAAGATGAGAATGTTTGCAGTAATCAATAGTTGCTGCCAGTTGTGAGCATATAGGAACCCAGAGGAAATGTATGTCTGCATTAGGAGCATAAACTACTGGACTGTTTCAAGCAGTGTCTAGCAAGGGAAATGATTTCTCCTGTACAAGCCAATGTGTTGCATGGGTGAGAGACACCGAGGGGGTGCTGTGGATTCCTTTATATCAGTAGGTATCAAAAAGTGAAAAGCCTTCTGACTGCACTGCTTGTTCTCCGGATTCAGCATCATGATGGGTGGAGATAAATTGGCAGTGAAGAGTGCTTAGGACCTGGTGTTTTAGAACAAGAAACCCCCCCCAGGCTGTGCCCCCCGTTCTGCTCCCAGCACCCCAGGTATGGCCCAGACCCCCTCTTTGGACTAAGGGGTAGAACTGCTCTTCATCTTACCTTTGAAGAGGATGAACTAGGCAGTGGAGTTAGTGGCTTTCAAAGTCAGCTGTGGGTCATTTCATCCACACCTCCAAGTTCTTTACTTTCCTATGTGAGCAAAGCCAGGGGAAGTTCCAGCATCATTTGCTGGGCCTATTCTTATGTAGGTAAATAACTCAGATGAAAAAATAGCATTGCTGAGAATTATCTTAAGTTTTCTAATTTATATTTCCACACCAGAATATCTCTGAATGCTCTTGTGGAGTAGAGCCCAACATATGGCTCCAAGTTGATGATAAAATGCAGACACTTCAGCATGGGTATCTGGCTCCATTCTTTTCCCTGTGTGGTAATGACCATAACTGTTGTGCCTGGCAGCTGTGCACTGACTGTACAGGATGAGATGGTGGATCCAGTCCAGCTCCCAGAGTGCCAGCATCTGCACTCATTGGCTCCATTTTTCTGTTGGCAGCCCTAACTGAGAACCCAGTGATGAATTCAGCAGAGAGAATGACGTGAAGTGTGTCCCTCAGGAGAGCTGCTGGGTCAGTGGAGAGGCATACTGGTTTATTAGGAAAGTTTGCACCTTCAGGTCTCATCCTGTGTTTTCTGTGTCTATGACTTTAGCATCCTGGAACATCTGTGCAAGAGCAGAGTCAGTTTCTCTGTAAGCTCTGCATGCAGTGGTGAAGATCTGCAGACTCCCTCACCTGTTACAGGCTTCATCTTTGCTGCAAAAACAGGAAAAGAGGGAAGAGTTCCCATATCCCAAGTTAGAGCACACGGAAACCAGACTGGAAGAAGTCACGTGCAGCTGGGGGAGGGTTCTGAAGCAGCATCCCAGGGTGGTGGTAACAGGAGGTTATTCTAAATTTCTTTTCCTGGTTACCATGGGTTGTACTGAGTGCTGAAAAAATGGAACATCATATGTGCTTTGATGCTGGGCAGTGTTAATGTCACTTTCCTGTCCTGAATTGGTAACATTTCTTAAACACATGATATCTGTCCAAACCTTAACTTTGGTGGTTGTCAGAGGACTTTTGGCTCCCAATTGTTTCCTCACCAAAGATAACTGGTAAGAGTATACAGAAAAGTGCTGTCCTGAGCTGCTGTTCCAGGCTGGTCCTCACAGCCAGCCAGATACCTCTAGCTGAGGCTCTTGAGCCAATTGTAGGTCATTCCAAAGGTTTCTTAAGTGGTAGCATTTATTATTTGCCAGGTGCTAGGTAAATTGTGGGATTACAGCTGCTTGTTTGTCTTTGCTCTTTGGCTGAAATGGCTCTTCTAGGCCTCAGTAAGTGAAGAAAAACCATCTGGCTGCTGCTGCAGGATGCTGGGAGATTTCTACTCTTCAACTCTTTAGAAATGGAGCCTTTTTTTTTTTTTTTCTTTTTTCCCCTCGCATTTTAGAAAGCCTGGGGATTCTTCCAACTCCGTTCTCCCCTGGTTTCTTTCTGAGCTGGAGAATGTGTCTTACTCTCTTATTTACAGCCACTTGCTCCAGGCATGTGTTGTCAGAGGGTGTTAAGAGCTGACATAGCTTTTCAAGGTTACTGCCTCCCTGCTTTCCTGGTAATTTGGAGGAGAGTATCCTGGTGGTAGCTCATGAAACGTAGGACACAGATTTGTTTTTCTGCAACAGATGCAGATGTTGCATCTGATCAGAGCTGGGGGGGAGGGTCTGTATTTCCCAAGACACGCAGCATGTAGGTCTGTTTTCAAAAGGACAAACCTTTCTTCTAGGAGGTGTACCTGCCAAATGAAAAATTACATAATTGCAACTCAAATCTGACCAGGCTCTTGGCTTTAGGCTAATATTTGCAGCAAGAGGGAGAGAATGAGGTAGAATTGCTATTACCACACAGAGCTAAAGGTAGCAGTGAGTCAGCTGGGGGAGCAGCAATATTTGAGCAGGTCGATTCTCATCTCTCTGTCTGCTCTGCAGCTGCAGTAAAAATGTTTTTTATAAAAATCTGCTCTCAATCTAATGAGGTAATTTATCCATCCCTATGCATAGCTATAGCTGCCATAGTAATAGGGAGGGTAACTTCACAAAGTAGATGCAGATGCAGCAAGGTAAACAAGAAAATAGTTCAGGACTTGGGAGTTATGGGTGAGCCCCATGGGTGGAAAATATCTGCTCTTTGCTGTGCTTTTGTGTGTGTGATGGTGGCTGCAAACTGCCTTCATGGGTTGATTTTCCCCATCCACCCTTCAGTGGGAAAAAACCAGGATATTTTCCCTTGAGAAACATCAAGTGTTTGAGGCCTCACCCATCTCTTCATATTAGCGACTCCTTAGTGGCACAGTCTGGAGGAACTGGCTGAAGAGCTTCCAAGCACATGTTTGAAATGCAGCTCTTGCAGTCCTGAGTGGAAAGTATCTCTGCTCTGTTTTCAGGCTGCCGGGCTGTGAGGATTAAAGCTGGTTTCCAGAATGACAAATCTGTTTTGTTGCAGCCTCGGAGATTTCAAAGTTTGTTTTAGTTCAATGTTGCAACAAAAGGAAAAGCTTTTGAATGTTGTTTGCAACATAAGCATGTGCTGAAACACCTCATTTTGGACAGCACCAGTGAGGCTCAGCTAAGTAGCTATCAGTGTGTGAAATGGCTGAGGACAGCTCGGTGTTGGGAGGGAAATGTGCAAGTGTGGATTGTGTTTTATTTGCCTGACCCTTTTCTTTAACGTAGCACTCAGGTCTTCAGAGGCAATACCATCCTTGCTTTACTGGCCAAAGTAGCCACCTCCAGAAAGAGCTGGCTCCTTAATGCTGTATGGGTTGTGTTGATTGAATCTGCTCTGGGAGCAAGGTTAACACAGGCTCGGGGCTGGCACTGCTGCCAGACAGCCCTCCTGCCTCTCTCCAGCTGCCTCCCCAGGGCCTGCTGCTCCTGCAGGACACTGACAGTAGGTTAGGATCCTAGTCAGCTGAGGTTTTGCTTTTGTCATTTTAGTTGAGGGGGTTTTGTGTGTGGCTTGGTTTCTGTTTGTTGGGGTTTTTTTTCCTCCACATTCTTTTGGCAGATTGTTTTTAGCCATGCCAGTTTCCTGATGGGCACCCTCCCCTCTGCTGGGGCACAGGAGCAGCAGTGGCCTGGGGTGGAGGGTTCCACGTGTCTGGGTGCTGTGTTGGCTTGTGGCTCACTGAAATATGTGTGAAATTATGTTCATAATGTTGCAGCACAAAGCAATATTTTATACTCATTTAACCTCCTGAAGTTGAGAGATGGTTGATATGAATAAATCTTGGCAGGATAGAGGATTTAGAGAAGAGGATGATAAACTATATTTAATAAAAAAATATATATTTATATCTATACCTCTGTCTCCAACCAGCAAGCCTCAGTATATTCTGCTTGGAGCTGTCTTAGCCTACTGCAGCAGTCTAGAAGAGCTAAAACAATCATGTGCCATGCTGTGTGATTGCAGGTTTGTGATGTGAGGATTCAGTTGAGCAATGCTCTTCTACTGTTTGTGGACAAAACCACCTGCAATTCTAACAGGGCATTAAAGAATGTTGAGTTTTCAGGCAGTACAAGCTATGACAATTCATGACTTCTTCAATTAAAATCAATAATGATGCAAGCTAAATAAAAGATTTAACAGCGGGTGGGTTGTCTAGCTGGTAAATTGATTTTTCTATAGGTACAGATGAATGTGCATGACACTACCTCCAACATTAAATAATTGCTGTGAAAAGAGACACAATCAGCTTTATTAATGTGACTGTTCTTGTAGACCTTTAACATAAATCAATGTCCGCTACAGAACACTGCATAATTGGTTAGAGAGATGTCAAAGGAAAATATTAGCTTACAAATCTTTGTCAAGTGGATTGAAAAGTGTGTTCACTGTAGAATAGTAAGAGTTCATACTCTTCAAAGGAAAATCAAAATAAGTTGTGCACATGTTTAACAACAAAAAATATCTGCAGGATTAATATCTTCCCTGAATTGGTGCTACTGTATCTTGACTGTGTGATCAAAACCAAGATTGTATTGTTTTAGTGGCACAAGTGAACAAAGTTCTGGATACTTCACATTTGCTTATTGTTTTCAACTGTGGAAAGATCACAAAGTGACTGGGATATTGTGAATCATGCTGGTTAATATTACACCAGAAGTGATAAGATAGGAGACTGAAAAGTCCCTGAGTCTTTACCTTCCTTATCTCTTATCACTCTCCTTAATAGTTATAGTTTTAGATTAAGTAACCTCTCATATCATAAAATAATTTACAGTTTATTGGTGCACGATACAATTCTGCTTCCTATTGTCATTTATTGAGCTTTCAAAATTGTCAAAGGTCAGACTTCTTGTCCCTTGTGGCCAGTGCTTTTTGGTTCACAAATAAGAATGTTGCCATTTAAAAGATACTGAGACCACTTTGCTGATCAAGGTTTATAGGAGAATAAACTAGAGGAGAGAGAGGACTTTAAATCTATCAGGTGGGATTAGAAACCAGACATGCTTTATGGAGATAGCTGTGCCTTCCTCTTGGCTTTAGGAGCTGATTCCTCACCTGAGTTTCCCCTTCTGGAAAATAGAAGGAAATCTGCACCACACACTTCCCTTACTGTGGCTCCAACTGCTAGTTAAACATTTGTAAAGATGCAGGGGATAGTAAATCAGCCCCAGGGTTAATCATTAACCCATCTCTCTAACTGTCCTGTGCTGCAGCTTTCACTTCTCTGATTTGTACGCTTTTCTTTCATTGTTAATCCTTGTGAATTTCATCATTTCTTGTTCTCAGTGCAGTGAAGAACTTTCCCTGTCTAGTGAACAGTGCAGGGCTGTGTTAGTCCAGATAACCATGGACTCTGGTCTTGCGGCAGGATGGGCTTTCTGTGGCAGGCAGTGAAAACAAACCTCCTGAATTGTGGCTGCTTGAAGCTGAAGATGGGGGAAAGGAGGGAAATTATTCTGGTCTCACCTTCCTCTCTAGTTTCTCTATTGTGTGGGTGTAACCAGCATGTTTTGACTGATTTGTTTTACGGGGTGAGGGAAGGTAAAAGTCCTTTGGTTTGTACTTAATGTTTTTATTTTCCTTATTTTCTACCTAACTTAGCTTTAGGAGGGGGTGATGGTTGTTTACAACACTGAGCAGTACTGGCTGAAGATCCCAGTTCTGTTGTCAATCCTTGTGTTGCTGAGAAACCCCACGCTAATTACTTTACTAGAAAATGAAAATACACTGTAAAGTTCTCTGATTGCTTAGAGCCTGATTCTTGCATACAGCAAATCTCCATCTGAAGGAGAAGCTTGAAGTGCTCAGCGAGGACACACTCATCCTCCGATGGGAGATTCTGTGCTGTAATGCTCTACATAGAAAAAGGTCTTTCATTTTTAACAATATTGATTAAGTCTGTTTCTCATCTGGCGTCTTCTGAGTGAAAACATCAGCCCTGTTTTTCCTTAAGCACCCTCCTGGCCATTACCGAGCACCCAGTGAGTTCTATCTCGTGTTTTATCTGACTGCTTTTTAGTGCATAGGGAAGCTGTTCTCTGCAAATTGAAACAGATGCTGCTTTAGTTTCCTTTGCAGTCTTTCTGAATTGCCTCTCTGCCTGTGGAAGCCATGCCACAGTTCAGCTGGGATTATCCTGCCTGCCCTTTTCCCCTCCTTCTGTACCTTCATTTTAAAAACTGAAAAAAACCCAAATCCAATGAAGTTCACAAAACGACACAGCTCTTTACTGCAGAGGTTTGCCACTGTTCTGTTTCCTCTTCAGACTATAGGTGTAGGGTTTTGGGGGAAGGATGTTCTCTGCTGAGGTGTGTGCACCATCTGAGGAGCCTCTGTCCTGATCCTGGCCCCTCAGTGCTGCCAGTAACAACTGAGGCTGCTGCTCCTCTCCTGTGCTCCCAGGCTCCTGATGGGCCATTCTCTGCGTGACCTCCTGATGCAGCCATCGGGCAGTACTGATGGTGCTGAAGCTTTTGACATGGGACATCTGTCTGGTATGAACTGGAGAGGAACTCATTTCACATGAGCCACTGAGCAGCTCTGCAGTACCTGCCTGGAGTGGAAAGTTTTAGTTTGCATTGGCTGTAGCTCATGTTGAGCTGCTTCATCTGTATTCCAGTCTCCACCTCAAGTGTAATAAACCTGCATTACTGAAATACCAGTTATATTACATTGACTAGTAATAGACATGAACTAGTTAACATTCTCCTCTTAAAAAAAAAAAGAAAAAAAAAAAAGAAAGAAAGATTAGCCTCCCTGTAATTAAGGTCTTAAAGACTTCCAAAGGAATAAAATACAAACCGTATTTCCAAATCCTCTACCAATTTGTGAATCATATTAGTATTGATCAAGAAATGCTGTACGGTACAAAGCATTGAGTGGGGATTTAGGATGATGATTGTGGTGTGTGATTCTCTGAATACAAAATTGGTGTTAATGAAAACATTTCTGGAGCCTGTGGAATTAAGATCATGAATGGGAACAAGAGTTCTGATTCTCAGCTGTTCCAACATACAGCAGATGGTTAACTTGCCTTCTAAATCTTTGCACAAATTGGCTAAATTCTCAGGACTACCCATGATCTTTCAAACCATTCCCAGGTTTTTGAGGACCTATAAAAGATTAATTTTCAAATCAGTTCCAGGCTGTGGAATGGGAAGCAGTTTGCAATAGTGAGAAAGTGTGAGTCAGAAATAAGATCTTGTGTTTGACTTGCAGGATTTTGCACACTGCAGGTTGGTTTGCTAGAGCCTGGGAATCCTGTCCTTGAGGTGGCCATGAAGTGAGCTGTTTAATGCTTGCTCTCTGATAGTCTTGAATGAGGTGCAGTCTAGAAATGCTTAGTTCTGACATTCCTCAAATGATCTCATCAGCACTATGAGAAATAATATTATTCTATGTTATTCTTTCTTGTAATATCAGTACTCATTTCAGTTTCTCTAAATTTTTTTTGTTTTCTCATCTCTCACAGAATCTGAGTTTTGCTTCAGCATTTCTCAAGCATTTTTTATTTTATTTCCTTCATGAGGATTCAATTTACTGCAGTGAAATAATCTTAGTACTGAAATAATAAGATATATTAAAGTATGAATTACCTTGGTGGCAGTAAAAGACAGCTTTTTATTGCCTACTTATCAAGGAGTTTGTGTTTGAGTTTGCTGGGTTGTGAGTGCATTATGGTAGAACTACATCTAACCTGGCCTGGTATCAACAGCACACACAGGTAATCCAGGGAGACAGCACAGAGTTGTATGGCAGTGGTATTTGAAAAAACAATATTAAGTTGGAAGTGTTTTCATGTATTTTCTTGGCAAAGAAGCTGTCAATAGTACTGAAAGAACAGCTATGTTAAAGATATTAATATAAAAATCCTGAACACAACAGCCAGTCAATAGGAACATTCTTTTAGATGGAGACCATTCCTAGTGATGTGAGGAGGAGCTCAGGCTGTAGCCCAGGAAGGAGGTGTGGAACCAGGAGCTGAGGTGGCAGGGTACTCCTCACAGCAAAGCTGATTCCCCCGCAGCACTTTCAGCAGCCCCAGATATTTAGGTCTAGTTTATAAGGAGAAATGACCCAGAACTCACCACGTGGCCCTCTCAGCAGTTTACCTTAATGCAGAGCAGTCAACTGAGCTGGAAAAGGCTCCTTATCTGAAAGGAATATAATGCATAAAAATTCATAAACTGCCTTATCGTTGAGGAATTTCCACCTGTAGCCAAACCGTAAGAATTTTGAGCAGCAGTGGCCAAGCTGCACTGGCTCTGGTGAAGAGTGTGTGCTTGGCTGGGTGGCAGATAGTAGGAAGATGCCATTTCAGCTTGTAAGAAAAGTATTATATTAATTACCTTTGGTGATAGCATAGAGAGAAGTCAGCTTTGTGCTCTCAAAACCTACCAAAATTACTGCAGCAATTAGGATAATACTGATTAAAAAGAACTCTTTTCTCTGTAAGTACAAATTAATGTTTCTTGTTCCAGATCATACAGCTTGGCAAAATAAAAGTGTTGTCAACAACATATTATAGACCCCTAATGATTTATTCATAGATGATATAAAAACCAGAGATACAACAGACTGCTTTACAGGGTAATTCCATTTTTCAGGTTAATTTATAATATCTGATGAGATAGATGTGTTAGAAGCAACTTTCACATGTCAAGATTAGGAGTGTGGATTGACCAGGACTGTGTAGCTTAAAGTGGTGAGTAGCTTGGCTGCTTATATTGAATTTTTTAAAGTCATTATTTGTCTAGTCCTGTGATAGTACTGACAGCTGCTTTGTAATCTGAAAAGCCTGATCTGAATAAAAAACATTTAAAGGATCTCTTGCTTATCTTGAGTATCTCTTCACCAGCCAGTTCCCTGGAAGCAGAGGAGACTTTTGTTAACAAAAGTACAGCTTGTCAACTGTCAGCAGCTCTGCACCTGAAATTCTTCCAGTACTTAAGTTAGGAAAGGTACTTGTATGAATACAAATACAAACAGTTGCATTTAATTTAATAACAATTGTTTCAGAAAACATCATAAATAACCACAAGAAACCTACTTGGTATCTATCTGGCTGCTATTCACATGCTCACTTTCTAGTGCCACTGCTGTAAACGTATGGGTGAAAGGTGATCTAATAATGGTATCAACTGTTAAGCAACAGTTAATTAGATTATTGTTAATGAAGTTCTTTCAAGTTGCAGACAGTAAGTTGGATCCAACCTATTCTGTTTGAAGGGACTTTTGTTACTTTGCCAGTAAGGGAGCGGGGCTGCAGCTCGGTGCTGTGGGAGGAGGAGTAACTTGTTTTGTGTGGACAAATGTGACTATTGAAGGGAGGTTTAATAATTGTATTTGTCCAAGAAAAATAGTTGCTCCCACGGGTGAACGCTGCCATGTGTGGGTGGGCACGAGCGAGGGCCTCTGGTGGGAAGAGCTGGCTCCGTGGGCTGTTTGTCGTGGTCAGCAGGGTTGTGCAGGGGATCCTTTCCACGTGCCTTGCTCCATAGGTAGGATTTTGCCTTCAAGGGCAGACAAGGAGGAAGCAAGTCTGCAAAGTCTGAGCATTGTAGCTTTAATTGAAGTCATACATCTCGATGGAGCAGAGGTAAAAAGGAGGAGACTGTGTGGTGTAACCTTTATTTTTGTTACGTTCTGTGATAAGCTGTTGATTTGATAAGAAATGCAGCTCCATTGGCTGAGCTCACAGGGTGCAGTTGTTCTCTGATAAGCATGTGTTTACTGTCTGCCATAAATGCCTGAAGTGACAGTTTATGGCAGGTTGGATTGGATGTTTTAAATGCTGAGTGGATGTATCATAGCTGTGCTTTCACAGGCAAGTTTGCTGGGTGCTCGGGGGCTGGTTGAAGAAACAGGTTGAGCTGTAATCATCGTTTGTTCTTCAAGCAGACCAGTCAGACCTGGGGGTAGAGCACAGTTCTTGCAAATGTTATACGATAGAGACCTGGTTGAAATACAGTATTCAGCCCAAATAACCCCCCCACAAAGCCATGGAGCAGCAGCACACAGATGAGGTGTATTTTGGTACAAACTGCACATCTTTTTAGAATCCAGTGATGGTTTTCTGCCTTTACGTTACCCATGCTGTCTGGATCTTGATGTAGCCTCCCCTCCCTTAGAACAATATTGGAACACATCAAGATTGTTAAGCCCAGTAAATATTAACTTCTTGGGGGCCTCCCTGATAGCAGAGACTCAGTGCTGTCCTGTTCAGAGGCATTCAGGAATGAAAAAATGATGAGTCTTCACACTGTAAGAGAAAGGAAAGAACTCCACACTCTTTGGGCAAGTGAGGGACAGGGAGATGATGTTACATTTACATGTTCTGCTCTTACTTTTGGGTAATTTTTCCTGAAACTCAAGATAGATTTTTTCTGATTAAAATCTGAATACACTTTATTATTTCTATAACCACATTTAAGTCTTGTAATTTAAGCAAATTAGTTTGCATTTCACATGTCAGATGCAATGATTTATAGAGGAAAATGAGGGTTTGCATCTGTTTTGTCTCTTGATTCATTAAGTTTTGATTGAAGAAAGTTTTGGAAATAGTGTGTAAAAGACTTTTCTGTCCTTAGTGAAGGGGTTTCTTGGGTTTTGCAGCATCTGGTTGGGATTTTTTTTCCCCTGTGTGCATATGCCAGGAAATCTTGAATTCCCTTTCCTGATTTTGAAAGTTCAACCTGAGGGAATTGAGCAATTTCGCTAGTTTACACCATTTGCATTCTGTTCGTATGAAGACAAAAGCTCTGACAAAGTCAAGTTATGGCACCGCAGAAGGCACTTGGTTGCTATTTACTCCAGGAACTCTCCTCTAGTTACTTGAGTAACTTGAGTAGCTCTGGCTGCAGCCTCTGATGCACTTGCAGATGCTGGGTGTGCCCGGGGCGGTTGCACAACAGCCGTGCTTGGCTCCCCCGCCTCGCCGGAGCTGGGGAAAACTGAGGGTAAACTCGGGTGGTTCTCAAGCTGTTCTGCCCTGCTTTAGGCCCATAAACGTTATATGATACAGGCAAGCCACAGCCTAGATTTGGAGAAACATGTTAGTGGCTTAACATTGCTTTTCTGCTCCAGCATGAGGAGAGAAATAATTAGGAATTGTGTCAGGAAGTGTCCGGTGTCCCAAAGAAATTGCATCAGGATGACTGATGCTTCTGTCCAGTTAAGGTAGCTGGTTTTATTTTGGATTTGGATGTCACTTGCCAGCTACATTTAGCATGAATAAGGGTTTTTCAGATCTCCCATAAATCAAAGTCTGACCTTATGTAAAAGGGTTATTACAAGCAGAAATGGAGGGAAAGATACTGGATTTTCTGGCCAATGAATTATTTTGGAAGATGTGCCATTGAGCTAAAAGGGTCTTGAGCTAATCCCGCCTCGTGACACGTGGGTGAGATGTTCTAGGTGAAAATCTCACAGGGCTACAAATAAAATATTTCTATTGTGTTCCACCCAATTATGCCGGGGCTGAGGCTGATCCTGTCTCATGTTTGCTGCCTTTGATTTCCCTCCCCTTTCCCACACAGCAGCTTGTGACAGATGTAGCCACCGCTTTTAACGACGGACCTTTGTCAGGCTGAGGAAAACGGCCACTTGAATTCAGAGGGGAAATAATGATCTTTTTGATTAAGCGTTGGTGGATGGGCTGCACACGCTGCAGGGCCAGCTCGAAGGGCACCTGCCCTACCACGGGCACTGGCAGCAAGCGCTCCTGGCTGCAGGAGGGGAAAATTGGCCCTGTGCTTGGAAGGAGCAGAGGAAGAGAGATTAGAGGTTAAACTGGAAAGAGTGTTAAAATATTCTCGGTGTATGATGGCTGTAGCTGTGGATTTAGATTGCTGAAATTACCTTGTCAGGATGCCTTATCAGCTGCTGTTCTAGTGATTGTTTGGTTTAGATAAGAACTCAAGTGCGATAAAACCTTGATAACAGTTTAGAGATTACAGCTCTTTTGAAACTGCTGGCACTTACCAGGGGCTGGCTGCCGAGAAGCTACGGTTGGATTTATTCCACTGCATTTTTTTTTTTTCCTCCGCCCCCTTGTCTCTTCTTTTGTTTTGTGTTTTTGTTTAAGTGCTTAAGCTCTTGTTTTGGATCGTTGTTATTTTGAGACACGCAGCCTCTTCTGAACACGCTCTGAAAACCGTGCACATGCGTGCAGGAGGTGACCCGTGCTGAGGAGTGGAAGTGAATGCTGAGGAGAAGAAGAAAAACAAGGTACTTCTGATCCAGTTCAGGTGCACTGAGCTGCGCACGGAGTTTCAGCAGTTCAGAGTCTCGGAATGCTTGGTAGCATTCTCCCGGTACTTGCCCAAGTACAAAGCTCCTGTAAAAATCTGTTACTCTGCAGCAGTTCATTTGAAAAGCTTCCCGATGTTGGTGGCAATGCATTTGTGGCACTTGCACTAGTTCTGGCTGTTACCTTTTGGGGTTTGTGATTTTCGTAGGGTTTTTCTAGATAAAGACTAGAGACAAACCTCCAGTGGAATTCATTCCATACATAGATACTGAATGGGGAAGAAGCAGCATTACAGAAAACAACAGGCATTTGTGTCTTGTTCTTATTGAAGGTGTTTTCCTTTGTCTGGCAATATGGCCTTATTTTGGCTTTGCTTTTCTTCTAATAAATATACTCAGCAGCTATTGCTTATCTGAAAGTGTGTGCTAATGAGTTTTTCAATATAATTTACATGTATTTGGTTTTCATGTAATTACAATTTGAAATGATACTATGACATAGTATCTATGACAGATATGATGGAACTGAGTTGGACAACAGGGAAAATACTGAAGTTGTAGGACCAGGGTTGGAAAACAGAATTTCAGAATGAATTTTCATGGTAAAAACCCTTTGTAATGTTCTTTGCTTTTAGATTTTTGCTCATACTCATTAGTTTTTAATAGTGAAGCAGTGCATCTAGGTATTCCTTGTCTACCAATGTGTTTTTAGCCTGTCCAGCCAATGAATAAACTTAAAATGTCATGAAATAAGCGCGAGGAAGAAGTGTCTGCTGAGATAATTACACATCTTGTGCATTATTTGTATTAAATCAGTGACTGGTGACAAATTTTTTTGTTTGGTCAGCAGTAGAGTTCCACCCCTTGTGTTCTACCTGAAAACATTGCACTTCTTACAACCTACAGATGACCACAGGGCACTGCTGGCACAACAGGGCCTTTGTGAGTCTCATAGTGAGCAGCATTTGCAGCATCCTGCTGTGTCACAAATGCCACTGTTGTTACAGTCAGTATTGAGAGGAGTGTCCTGTTGGAGTCTGCATCTCCACCTTGCCTTTTACAGCACGGTGCTGCTGCATTTATCACACCACCTAGTTTTGTCCTGTGGTTTGAAGGGCGCGGCTTCAGCAGGAGCTGTTTGAGGCAGGACATTGGGATTGCAGCTGCTAGAGCCCGAGGGAGATCTACCTGGTGATTGTTTCCAAGTTAGATATTTTTATTTTGCATCTGCAAGAGCGGAGAAAAGATTATTTGGGGAAATAGGTGAGGAAGCCTTAACTGCAGCTTTCAAGTACATTTCTTTGCATTCTGGGCTGAAATATATGCTACTGTATTCACTGGTGAAGGTGTTGAGAAGCTGGATGGTGCAGAGCTGGCAAGTGTTGGTGACTGGTGCTGTTCATCCGACTGAAGAGCCTCGAGACGGCAGCGTGGTTGCAACTCTTACCTGCTTCTTGTAGTGTGCTTCAGATTATTTTTGCATTCTGTTATGGTTTTCTGTCTTGGTGTTTGTGATGAGCAGATTTCATGTGGCTTACTGATTTATTTTTTCCTTTCCTAGCAAATGCAGTGTATCCTCTGTTCCATTGTTCAGTCTGATAAATCACACACTGAGCGTGCCCCAGTTGGCACCACATATTCTGCAAAGTCCACAACAAAACTTTGGACTGCATCAGTTTGACTATCTGGGGATATGTAAATAATTGCAACACAAAGTACCAGGGGAAACTGTACTCTGGAATAACCAGTCTTGTCTTTGTTGTTTGTTTTGGGTTTCTCTTGTTTTTAACCTGAAATGCCTTGTTTCTTCCTGTAACACGGGAGAAACCTTTGTCAGTTGTCTTAGTGACTGTACAGCTGCTGAGCCCCCTCACCTGAAAGCACCAGTAAGACAATTTAGCAGTTAAGGGTCTGATCATTCAGTATACTGGTTATATCTCCAAACACCAGCTTTGAGATCACTGTGAGCTAAAACTGTGGATGTTTCTGTGTGGATAAGAGCATATACGTGGCAAGTTTTTAATGGGTCAGCATTTATATTGGAGATCTGATTCCTGTCCAGGAGCAGGTGAATTGTTGAGATTGTGAAGATTAGGGTGTTTTTATAGGATGATAGCTTGTTGATTTTTATGCTACTGAGGTACTCACACTGGAGATGTTCTGAGAGGCATGATGTACACCACCTAACCCTTCTATGTGGAAGAAATAAACTCAGCAGTAGTCTGAGGCATAGGATGGCTCCATGATTTCCATAGGGTGGTACAGGAAGCCTGTGAAAGAGCAATGGAGCAAAAGATGAACCACAGCAGAGCTACAGCTCTGAACTAGTTATCAAATCTAATCATATAATAAGAATGAACAAATAAGCTACCCAGCAACCGAGATACTTAATGAGTACTGGGTTAGATTCTTCTTAATTGCTTTCAGGCACTCATGGGCTGTATTTTCAAGTCTGTGTTATGACTTGAGACTGTACACTTTGTTTTTTCCTCTTAATGAAAGCTCAACGTTTCTTTTGTTCCAGCAAGTTTCAGAACTTAGAGGATGCTGCCAAGTTATCACATGCTTCACAGCAAAACAAAGAGCTGGCAGCATTGCCTTTCTCGGGGAAACTGTGGAAATAGCCCAGGCTTGCTCCAGCCATCTCTAATTTGAGGTTTAACGCTCTATTAATATTGGCCCACACTTGCATCACTTGAGCAGATGTGGGCTGAGACTGGTAAGAGCAAGGAGCTGCTGGCCACTGCATGATGTGGGGATGGTCAGAGGCTGGAGCTTCCAAGAGAACTCACAAAGGGAGGGTTGGGTGGCTTTTACCACCCAAGTCAAACTGCATGAGGATTGCAAACAAAACAACTGTGAGCTGCCGTGGCAATTGGGGCTGTTCTGGAGTAATTCACAACTGGTTAACCTTCTGTCAGAAGGTTGCAGTCAATGGCTTGGGTGAAAGTACTCCTTGCAGGTGTCCTCCCTTAAAGATGCACAGATTTACAGAGCTCCTGTGGATGCAGTCTAGCTGATTCCTGTGCAAGAAGAGACTATCAACAATCTGGCGGGGCATGTCAAAGAATCCTTTGCAAAAATCAGAGGTTTCACTTTTCACCCTCAAGTTTCGTTTTGAATCTCAGCTCCATTTCAGGGGGTGCTAAAAGTGAAACTCAGCCAGCTCTTCTGAATTGGAACAGTTACCAAAGAACATCTTACAAATCACACATAGCTTGCATGCAAACACATAGATATGGAAAACAGATGATAGATCATTCTCCTGGTTCATGAGAAGCATCTTATGGAGAGTTACAGTTCTGCAAGCACTAGACCTAGCTGTCCCTGCTGTATGTTGCTGTTTCTGGGTGGAGGTCTAAGCCCAGGACTGTTACAGAAGGAGATGAGAGTTTACTGTTTCCTTGTGGACATGCTGCTTTGGCAATAAACTCTGTGTTACCTAATGTGATTTGGTGCTAATAGTGACAGGATAGTACCATCCCTTCCTCTAGAGCCTGACTTAGAGTTGCTATTACACTGTTCTTGAGAACATCTGCATCTCCTACGTGCAAGTAATTCCAGTATTCTTCTCTACCATCACAAATGCAGTAATTACAGTTACACAGAGGAAGTAAAGAGAAAGGTTTTAATGTTGACCTCTGTTGTTGGCACTGTTACTCTGGACCCTAGCATCACATCTGTCTGAAGGAAAGGGTGGTGACAGAACTGCATCCCCTCGGTTTGCTCCTCTTCCTTTGTCTGTGTGTGTGAGAACGGGTCACATATATGCAGATAATCGTACTAGTGAAACCACAGTTCTTCCTAAATGCATAGTGGCTCAGAAGCTATGGCTCTAAAGATCTGTTTTGTGACCCGCTGATCACCTTTATAATGTCTCTTAAGATGTGAACAGTCTTACAGTAAAAAAATAAATGCAATTGCAGTGCTCAGAAGAGCTTCAAAGTGGCTTAGCTAATTTGGGGTTTGATTTTGACTCCAGAAGCAGTTCAGTTGCATGGGGTGTCAGGCTTACATCTTGAAGATCATGACTAAACCACACCAATTTATTTAGCTGCAGTGAAGAATTTGAATTATTCTGGGTGGGTTTTTTTCCTTTATAACCTCTCAAGAAATGCAAACTTTAAGCTACCACACACAGCTGGTGTTTCTAATAAGACACAGATGTGGTTTGGGATCTCTCCCGTCTTCTGCAACATTTAAATATAGATAAATAGAACTTAATCAGCTATAAATAACAGCATGTCATGCCTGTGGATCACTAACCTTTCCTGGGACTCCCACAGGACTAGGGTTAAGCTTAATAATTTCAATCTACTACCAACAACAGAATAAACAGCTGTTAAATGCTGCATGAGGGAAGGTGGAGGGAGCATAAAGAAGCAAGTCAACATCTATAGCCAGTGACATGATGCCCCTGTGTTCAGTGTGGGATATTTGTAATGTTTCAAGAGCAGTGGGATTATTTTATTCCATTTTGGATTCAGTGAACTGGAGGTTTAATGTCAGTACTACATCTGTAAGTGTTGTTTTAAAAACAAACAAACTTGGGAGGTGCCTATGAACTCCTTTTTCCTCCCCTTAGGGATAACTGCTCAGATTTGTTGGCATAAAAAGGTGGTAATTGTGGCTGTTTAACTCTGTTGCAGATGGAGGGAAGTTACTCCTCTGTGGGCATTGCATACTGCTAATTTCACAGGACAGGTTGGTGTGTCTGATCTGGAGTATGGTGACCGCTGGCCCCAGGCAGTTCTGCTGGACTAGGAGGGGTCTGCTTCCAGCACTGGGTGTCTGGCCAGGCTGGCCTGCATGGGAATGTGTTATGGGGTGCTCTTTTCCAGCAGCTTTCTGCTGAAGCAAATATGAGACAGATGCTAGTGAAACCACTGAGACCCGTCTTTCATTGCCACCAGATTCTGCTCTTCCTGGCTGGGCATTGCTCAGCACAGCACTGCTGTCACCTGCACTTTCACCAGCTGCTGTACATGCATCCCATGGTATACAAATACCATAGGTAACTATGGATCAATAATGAAAACAGCTGCTGTAGCAGTGCCACATTTATATATGTAGTTGATTTACTCTTCTAGTACTCAGTGCAGACTGGTAGCATTTGGGTACATTTTGGGTTAGTAATTTGCTTTTTGGTATGTTTTGGTTAGTTGTCACTCAAGCACTGGTGAGAAGGTATTTCCTAGGTTATTTTTTTCCCCGTTAGTTTCTGCTCCTGCATGATGGGCAACATAAGTGGGGTTTGTGGTTTGCATAACCTTTTGCAAGCTACAGTGTTGGAGTTATAGATTTGGGTTTTTTACAGTAGCTTTGATTGGAACTAGATGATCTAGTCCCTTCCAACCCTGAGAACTCTGATTCTGTGTCTCTGCTCTGCAGTAGGCTGGAAAAGCTGGGTGAAGCCTTGGGCGATTCAGCCAGGAACTGAGGGCAGTCTGTGCGGCTCTCCCCAACAAAAGGGCCTCTCAAGGGCTGTTTGAAAGAAAAATGGTGGTGCTTTGGATTTCCCCGTTGGATTTGTGTCGTACAGATCACGTGCAGTTCATCTGTGTGGAGTCTGGGTTGGGTTTGGCTCAAGGTTGCCGAGCTGTTGATGTTTGCTGCTCTCCCTGCACCCTTTTTCTGTCCAGAGCAAGAGCGGCTATTGGGATGTGCAGTTAACACGAGGCTGCCCGTTTCCATTTTGCCTTGTATCCCTGTGAGCTGCATTTCCTTTATGGAAATGTAATTAAACCATTTCTGAGGGCGAGGCAGCCCTGACTGGCTGCTGCCGTGGCCCGGAGGCCGGCTCGCTGGGGGAGAGCAGGCCCCAGGCAGCCCCCCAGGCCCCTTCCCCCAGGCAGCCCCAGCTCGTTTGATTTCCCCCGCTGTGGCCGGGCTCGGGAAGACAGGGGAATATTTATTTATAAGCTGTCTGTACAGATGTTTTCCTTGTGGTTTGCGGTGCATTGGTGCCACTTAGTGGGGGGAGAATTGAATTGACAGCTTTAACAGTGCAGAGGAAAACAAGGAGAGTTGGCTTTCATATCCCAGCCCCACCTCCACACACTCACACACACCCAGCATCTTTCTACGGTTTAAAGACAATTGCAAAGTCTTCTGCTGGCCACAGAACTGCTGTGGGTACTGGAGTTGACCAACACCAGAGTAGTGCTGGCAGGCTGGACATGCATTGACCCTGGTCCCAAGGGAGGAAAGCTGCACTGAAAGCACTGCTGAATATTAGACCAAATAGTCTGGCTTTGCCGATAGAAAAAGTGAATCCAGCCGTGTCTCGTGTTACACAAGGGATTGGCAGCCTTGAGAATCATTCTCCCTCTGTGTTATGATTTTCACTGTTTTAGTTGTAATGGGAAGGATGATGGAATGGGATGGTGTCAGCTCCAATTCCAGTTTTGGAGGAGCCAATCTATACCAAATATTAACAGTATTTGTTCAGAATCAGTTAACTCGATTTTTCTATTGATTTCCTCACTGAAAGGTCTGTGAGGGGGGAAAAAAAGGAAAATCCTGTGCCGTGATATTTGTAATCAATCCGTTCTGCTCCCCCATATAAATACTTATGGTTAAGTGTTGGCACCTGGGGGGAGCGATGGATGTCTGCTGTTGCAGTTCCAGAAATGGCCATCGGCCACAGACCTCTGCAGCAGCTGGGAGCTTCACTGGGAGCTTTCCATGGGGCACTTCGGTTGCACTCCAAGTGCTTTGCAGCATCCTCTGCTCTCTGGGGGAGAGGTGGGCTATTGTGGAAGAGGTTCTGCATCGTCACAATCTCAAGAACGCCTTGTGGTTGATTGATACCTGTTTGTTTTTGTCTCATGTAGGAGAGACACTTCAGGGTGGTTTTACCTTGAGTTGGACTGAATTGCTGAATTGCTTTTCTGGGGTTTTTTTGCGCATGGGCTGTTTACCTGGCTGAGCTGTTTCTCGGTGGGTGTGCAGCATGCGCTACCCCAGGGCTCCAGGGAGTCATTTTGCAACTCTTCCACGTGAGGAACTGCTGCTAATTTTAGTGAAATTTCTGGGCATGGAACAGTCAGTCTTTCAGCCCTTAAGAAAACATACCCATGACCAAGGATTGCTCTTGCTGACCTTACTGCAGCTGTAGCTTTCTTGGCTAGTCCCGTTGCCCTCAGCGGGAAAGCCGCACCTCGCAGCGGGTCCCACCTCCTGAAGCGTTTCCCGCAGCCCTTGTTTTGGCTTCCTTTGTGCGCTGCCGTGCTCTTGGCTCCTCCAGCAGGGAGGCGAAAGCTGCTGAGGGTGCGTGTCCTGCCGTCACCTCTCCGCAGTCCTGCTCAGGGCCCAGCCCTCTGCACGATGCTGCGGGAGCAGCCGGTGCCTTCCAGCCCCCGGGGCTGCCGCCGAGAGCTGCCGGGCGGTCCGTGCGGGGCAGGAGGATTCGCATCTTCTCCCTCCCGTTTGTGCCTCTCTTGCGCTCTCACCAGAGGGCACTGCACAACATGTTGCAGCCTAATAAATAACCTCTTAACCTGCTTAGCTGCTTTATGCTTGGTGGCATGTTTTACAACGTTACCTGGAGTCCTTGAATGCTGGTTCCCATGGCAACCCGATATAGCATTTTTATTCTTTATTACTATCACTATTTTATTGCTGCCTTGTTCAAATGTGCTGTCATCTTTATTTTGCCTCGGTGTGCGTACAAGCTGCAAATCTGCTTCTAAAAATTATATTATTATACCATTTAGTGAATTTGGAAAAAGGGTGATGATCTGTCACTGTCGATTTAACATTAAATGGAGAAGGACACCACAAATGGAAACAAAATGAAACCAGCAAGACAAATATTAATACAGATAGCTTAGGACGTTTGATGGAGGTGCAAATAGTTGGGTAAAAGCAAATTAGTAGGAGAAATATTGCTTCTGTATGGGAATGTTATCATCTTAATTTTCTTAATTTCTCTTCAGAGTGCATACTGACAGTGTCCAGATGGTTTAGGAGTGGGTTTTGGCCAAAGGCAGTCATAGGAGTAAGCACCTAAATTGCTTTAAGGTGAAGCGTGAAAGATTTACAGAAGGAGCTGTACAGCCCAATAGGAAAGAGCCAGAAATTAAGCTGGTAATATGGATCCTTAATGTGGATCAGCTTGTGGATAAATCAGGTTGTTTGCACCATGCTTATGCTTTATTAATCGGAAGGCTGACATATCCTGCTTCTCTGCAAGGGCCAAGAAAGATTCTTCTAGTGGGCTTCAGGTGTGGGGGCAGGAGACTCACCTTTGCCAAGGACTGGAGGTGCAGCTAGACATGAATGTGCTGGTCCTCCCACCGATGCCTGGCGTCTAGTTGCTAAGACCAACCATTGACAGACCTGGTGTTGGGAAGGAACGTGTTTTCCTGCAGGTTGGATTAACGGACCTAGGGGAGAGGATTTGCTTTCCTTCTTAGTTCAGGGCACAATCCAGTAGGATTGCTTGGAGATTTTACCTAAAGCATGGTGTTTTTTTCCTGTGGCAGGAGATAATGGGTGATAGTGGTAGAGGTGATGGGGATCTGGAGGAGCTGATGTCTTTCTTTTATGGGTTTCTTTAGGAGTGCAGTCAGGATAGCCAGGGTGCCAGCAACTCCCCTGGGTCCAGGAGGAGCAGAGGGGTGAACTGGGTCCCAGTGGACATGCCCAGTGGAGGTGGGGGCTGTTTGGGGCCAGCTAATCACAGCTGAGAGTGGGATGAGATTTTTCTTTAGGGCATAGACTCAGTTTCTGGGAATGGTGAAGCAAAGGGAGTTAAAGGCAGTGTGATCTTGTGCATACAGGAGCCAGCTGGCAAAGCCCAGATAACAGATATCTTTCTCAGCACATGTTAGGAGCAGTGCTGGTTTCAATGGCTCCCTTGTACGTGCTGCCATCTTCCTTCCCTACTCTAAGTGTTAGGGAGCTGCTATGAAAATGTTTGTTGTTTCTTTGCTGTCTGTGTCCCTCGTTCCTATTGACTGCTACCGTGCAGCTGAGCGTGCAGAGCATGGAAGTGTCCCCTGTGTGGGAGGGTGTTGAAAGCTCTGAGGTCAGGGCTGCTTCCTTGAGGGTGATCTCCCATATTTAAGGAATAGAGAGGCATCATTTGGAAAGGTATAAATTATCTAGGACAGCACATAGTATTTTACAGCCTGTACTTAAATCCTTCATTGTATCTTGTGCCAGCAGCAAGGCGGATTTTGTGGCTTTTTCTAAGGACACCAACCTAGAGAATCTGATGCTTTGAAGGATGTGTCTGTCCTTCCAGAAAAGTCTGAGAATGCTTTTTTTTTCTTTGCCTTTATTTTTGGCAAATTCTCTATTTTTGGAGTGATGCTTTGCAGCAGGACAGGTTTGACTGTGAGTCTTTGGCAGGGGAATTCCTTCAAAGTGCTTGTATTACACCCTTGTTCATCTCCAGAACCCAAAGCAGAACAGATGCAAACTGGAATAGTCCTTGCTTGGGAAATTTAGGGAATGAGTCTACCTGAGCAGAGCAGCTTTTCTAAAATAAAAACATTTCTAGATTGCCAGACTGCTGATTATTAAGAAGAAAAGTTGGGAGAGCCACTTGGGGAAGATAATGGGCTTCAAAGGAAGCAGATTTCAGTCAGCTCAGAGCTACAGTCTTGGAAAGCTGCTCCTAATGAAAAGGAAGTTTAGGGGAGTTGGAATTTTCTTAGAGAAGCAAATATAATGGTGTGAGTATGAACTCCCTTAATGGTGAGGACAGATGGGAAGCCTAGTAAGAGATTACTTTAGCTAAATCATGGGCTCTTTAATAACCTGAGACTCAAAAGCAACATAAAAAAAATGGAGAGCGGGTTGAACTATTGAGAACAATTTCAGCAGGAACATGCAAAGAAAAATGAGAGGGCCAAAGTCCAAATGAGCTACAATTGGCAAAAGATGTAAAGGGCAGTCGGAGGGGTTTCTATAAATGTATTTGTAGCCAGGGCTGGGCCAGGGAATGAGTTAGTCCACTGCTCAGAGGAAGGGAAACGTGCTCAGAAGGTGGGAGTGAGAAAGCAGAAGTGCTGAATGACATTTTAATCTGTTCTGCTCTTCCTGAGAGGGTCAGTGGCAGCCATGCAGCCAGCTCGCTGTCAGGAGAGAGGGAAAGAATAGGTTTGAATGCTTAAGTTAGCAGAGCCTGGAGGAATTCAGCTCGAGTAGTTAGAAAACTGGCTGAAGCGATTTCACTGCCATTAGTGATAATCTTTGAAAATCTGTGGAGGACAAATGAGGCTTGAGAAGACTGGAGAAAAAACTTAATGGGATATCTTTCAAAAAGGGAGAAAGGGAGGAGCTGAATGCTGGGGAGCTTTTAATGCCAGGAGAATATTTTTTCAGAGAAGTACGATAAAGATGATCAGGTTGTTTCTAAGCACGTAGCAGGCAGCAGTCCCTGGAAGAGCTGGAGACCTGCAGCTCCCGCAGTAGTCAAGACTTCCATTAGTACTTGGATGACATTCTGGAGAGCATGGTTATTCACTTTGCAGATCATGCTAAGCTGAGACAGGTACAAGCACAGCTGAGTTCAGGATGAGGATTCAGGAGGATCTGAAATAATAGCAACAGTCTGAAAAAATAGGTTACAGCTTAACAGTGCTAAGCAAAGGCTTGAATGAATGACTGAAAAAGGCCAGAACTGGCCAGGTACCTGTTGTGACAGAAATTATGAAACAAAATGTGTGTGGAGTTTCAGGGTTACAGCAGATCACAGAGTATCCCTGGATGTGTAATGCCATCTTGGTATAGGGGGGAAAAAATAAATCATTAGGAGATAGATACATGGTTTACTATATAGTATGAAAGACATTCTGTTCATGTAGTTCAGTTCTGGTGGTGGATGCAGTATGTTTTGCTCTGAATGTCACTGCTCAAGGAGGATGCTGGCTGTCAGAAGAGATATTAGGAAAAATTTCTTGTAAAGCTAGTTGAGCATGGGGGACCAGTTTCCCTGAGGAGGCTGCAGCTGAAATGAAGCAGCAGTACCCTTGGGTGATTTAGGTGATTTTTCAGGCCAAGATAAGATTTGTTTCTTTTTAAAGCCATCCTTTTACCTCAGAAAAGCTGAGAGATTTATTCATGCCCAGGGAGTAGTAGTGGTAAGTAAATGAAAAGACAGAATTCCAACTTAATTGGAGAAGGGACATGCAGGTAACCATGTAAGAACCACATGTTTGGGCATCTCATGAAAAGATTGTCTACCTGGAAGCTGCTTTTTCAGGTTTTTTTACACCTCAGGTAGCCCAGTTGGATAATTATAATGAATGCCCAACTTCTCCTGTGACTTCCAGTTGCCTGGGATTGTTAGATGGTTACAGCTGAAGCAGCAGCAAAGCTGTAAAATGTTCTCATGTTCTTTGTGTGAAAGTTTAATTTTCAAATTTTATATTGTGGTTTGACTGTTAGTGACTCAGATGCCGAATTTAAATACTGCTCTTTTGCATGGAATGATAAAGCATGGTGTCTGGAAATTCCTTGGTCCGTTGTTGATTTTTCATATCTGCTGTCTAGCTCTAGGGGTGCCCGAAGACCTATAAAAACATAAAAACCCAAATAGACAGAAATGAATAGCAAGTTCTTCAAAAGGGAAATGGAGAATGTAAGTGGTGTCTGGGGTGACATCAGCATTTGGATCCCCCTCTTCCAGTCTGAAATCAGGCTTAGGATGGAGATGAAATAGCATCCAAGAGTTTTCATGACAGGAAGAGTCTTCAGACATCAGAAGACTCTTTAATTATGGTCAGAGAGTGATTCATTCAGCGGCCGGCATCTGTATTTCATTAAAATATGAAATCCTTCACTGTTTCTCCTTTAAATATGAAGGTATCCCTGTTTTATCTTTTTTGGCTTCGCCGAGCTGTATTTTATGTCAGATCCTTGCAGTGTGCCTTTCGAGTGAGCCTGACTTATGTGCAGATTATTTAATGCTGAAAATGTTGAGCAAATGTAATTCACCTGTCTCGCTTGCTCCAGAATCGTTTCTCCTTCAGCAACCAAGCGCAGCAGAAAAGCAGCTTGACGTGAAATTGGAGGATTAATTTCAAGTTATTTGGGGAATGGGCATAATCAATAAAAATAAGCTGTTCTTTATGTTGTTTTCCTGCTGAGCCCTAATCAACAAGTGACTGTTTTCCTGAAGCAAACTATCTCAACAGGCCTAACCCAACTCCTGCTAAAATTGATGGGGAAAAAAAATCTCCCGTGGACTTCAATGACAGCAGCCTGCTTTGAACTGGCTTTTAGTGTGGTGGGGAAATATGCATTTTGTCTGCGAGACATTGACCTTAAATACCTGTGCAGATGACTACATCTGCAGCTTGCTGCAGCAGTAGGAGGCTGCATGAGGGTCAAGCAAGATAATCACAGGTGAAAGCCTTTTGTTACGCCTGCTTTTCTCCCACCCCGACAGAAGTAAACTGCCAGGTATGTTTCTGGATCAACGGGGAGGATTTTCAGGCTAAAAGGGTCATCACAGCTTGCCAGAATTTCCTTGATTTTCTGATCATCTTATGACTTTTTAGATTTTGGAAAGAGAGGGTGTGCACATACACAGAATTTTACAACAAATTAGAAGCAATTAAGCGTTTTGAGTTTTCTTGCATCAGTTGTGATTAGTGCCGGGCCTTTCTGCTCTACTGCCTCTTTCCAAAATGCCAAAGACTGTCAGCTGTAAATTGGGAGCATCAAAGCACTTTCTGCAAAGGGTTACGAGCTGGTCTGTGGTGCAGATTGCTCCGAATTCTCCCAACGTGTTCGGTGCCAAGCACAAATTGCATTTTAAAAGCAATATTTTGTTTGGCCAGTGTGTATTAATTTAACTGTATTCAGCAGCTGCGAGGTTAAATTCTGTTTTGCCAGTTGGCTTGAGGGTTTGAAAGAGAAACAGCAGCAACAGGTTTTTCAGCCTTGCTGTGATAAAGTGACTCTGGAAAGAGTGGGAGGGAAGAGAGCATGGAGGTGCTTTAATTCATCGAGGGCAAGCACTTCGCCACGCAGCCATTTGTCGCTCTTCGGCGGGTGTTATGATCTGCCCAGAAATACTGAAAAGAGGGAGAACGAGGTGGAAAGTTGGGACAAAAATATATAAGGAGCTGGAAAGAGGGCTGGCTGCCAGAATCTGTGGTGTTACAGTTGGCCCCCAGCTTTGCTCCTTGCTTGTCTTGGCTCTGTAGTTGCAAGACAAATATATTTGTCTTGCTGTTGTTCGCGAAATGTGGCTGGCTGCAGAGCAAATGGTGCTAAGCAGCAGGGAGACTTCATCTCATGAGTCATCTGTGATCAGGGAGTGGGGTGGGAGGGTGATGATTTAGGTCTCACAGCCTGGGCCACAGGGTTTTCGATGCTCTTTAAGAAGTGTTTCAACAGTAAGAAATGGCCACAGGATGACTTCTGCAGATCAGGGCAGCAACATTCTGCTTGCTGATAAAGCAGAGAATTTGGGATGAAATGTGAGTGGTTTCCTGCTGTCCTAAGGGGAAGCAAATGTGTGGAGTAGGAAGAACAGTCAGTGGTTACAGCATCCTGATTTGGAGATTGTCTTCTCAAAGCAGCAAAGAGCCAAATTCGGTTTCTGAGCTTTGTTCTTTATCTGTGTAACAGAAATCATGCCAATGCCCAGCTCACCAGAGCACTGTGAGGATAAATCCACTGAGGACTTTGAAGTGCTCACATAAATACCTGCGAGAGCACAGGGAGGCATTTGTGCTTGTATGAGGGATAAGTGCTTTATTAGTAATGACCTGGAAAGGACAGAGCTACTTGCAGGTATAGTAAGCACAAGCAAGTACCTCCTGTAGTTGACAGGCTCTTGGTATAAATCATTTGTGGAATAAATGACACAAGAGAATTCATGCTTCCTAGAGGAGAAGGAAAGAAGTCTCTGCTGAGCTTAATAAAAATGAAAATTTGGTAATGGATAATATGAGTCTAGAGGGGTCACAGTCTGCTTGACAGGAGCTGTAAGGTCACAGATTAAGTAGGTGCCCAAGTTGGCTGCAGCAATATACAGGAGATTATTGAAAGAAGATGCATCCTGGGAATCTTTTCCACTGAACAGCAGGATCTGGGATAGCTGTAACTGTGGTTTTGCACAGCAGAATTCAAGGGAATTATTGCAGCAAAACCCTTGTATTTGACATCATGCTTTTAAAATAGCTGGAGTGGCTTCCAGGACTCTCTTCTGAACTTTAGAAGATCCTTGCGAAGGAGGGCAGGAGGAGCTTGTCCTGCACTGTGCCAGCCCACAGTGTCTCATGAGCCTGAGACCCTTCTCCTAGCATGGGAGAGTCTCCAGCTCTCTCCCTTGTGCTTCCAGCCACAGGCTCCCTTCCCTCACGGCCACTAGCATATGTGCTCATAACTGCTGCAGAGAGCCCAGCCAGCCAAAAGCCAACGTGATTGAAAAAAGAAATTAGTTTCTTTTGGGCTAATTTCCTGAATTGTCTCACCACTTAGTCATAAAGGTGCTGGTGCGAGGGAGAAGGTGGGAACATGTGGCTGGGGCAAAGAGAAGAGCGGGAATTGGTTAGCTTATAACTTCCATCAGCTAAAGCTGCCCTGGGACTGTCACGTCTGGGCTGTTCTGGCTCCTTCTCCTTGCGCTGGAGGAGGCATCAAGCTGAGGTCAGGAGTTCTCTGGCACGTGGCAGCTCAGGGGCTGCTGCTGCTCCGTGCTGCTGCTGGCTCTGCTCCGTCCCCAGCGCTGGCAGCACCGGTTTGCCCGGGCGTGGTCCCGTGAAGGAGCCGTGGAGGCAGCAGCCTTCCCGTGTTCTTCCAAATACTGGGTCAGCTGGGGAGCAGTAACTCCTGCTGCCTTGCAGTGGCCACGGCCTAGAAGAGATGTGGGAATGTACCTGCACAGGTTGTGTTTGTGAAAAAGCATCCATTTCAACTCATTAAACTATTAAGCCTCCAAATGTTGTGAAGGTGAGGTCAGGAAGGAGCTGTAAATTCAGTGACTGGAAGGGAAACCCAATTAGCTGCTTGTCTTTATTTCTGGAGCTCCTGCATGGAGGTCATGCAGATGTTTGTCATAGCTAGAGGCCTCAAGTTGGTGCAGTTCATCTCAGTGGATAGAGCCATTCAGTCTCCTGCAGTGATGTTCTCTGGCTCTCACCTTTAACTGTAGAAGGAAATTATTTGAGAAAAGGCTTCTTTTCTGTGTAGCTTTTTTATCCCCATTATAATTGTTCACCCTTCTTCTGCTAGTCTGATTCCTCCCACTCTCCAGAATTCACATTCTTCAGGCATATAACAACTGCTACCAGTTATTTTCCCCACTGTGATCACTGCAAAGCCAAGTTATACATCTCATGGTTTAGAAATTTTCTTTTAAAAATATGTTACTTCAACTCCAGTAATAAGTTGTGTTTTTTTCTTTCCTCCTGCAACTTTATTAGTGCCTGAAAGACAGGCCAATGTACAAAATTAAGATGCACTTAGACCAGAAGTGCTGTTCTCTCCCTTCTCCATGCAGTGATGGCTTGACTGTATCCAGCTGAAATTTTTCCTGCCTGGGCACTCTGCTGTGTCACAGGGCACAGCTCTGCCTAGACTGCTGCCCTTCCTCACTGCCCCCTGTGCTCTAAACCTAGAACATGTGTCAGACACAAAGCCATGACTGGCTACCTCTTGCATTGTTTCTCTGTGTAACCGTGTTGATAATCTCACAGCTAAACCCAGGGGTTTGCAATTCAAGAAGAAATTTTTGCCATTACCCTGAAAACTGAAGCATAAAAAGAATTAATTTGGAAATAATTTAATGTAAAATGTTTATACGCCATCCTGCTGCCAAGATATTTTGCCAATTGGGTGGTAGTAGCATGGCTTTTAACTTCTTTCTCTGTGTACAAACAGGATGACATAACCTCTTCCTCTTTATCCCTGTACAAAAGACAAAGCTGATGATCTGAACAGATGTTTTGTAGATTGGTAGCTGGCTCGTGCTGCAGCAGAGAAGTAGCGTGGGCTCTGAACAGCACTTGGTCATTTGCACTCGGTGCCTCCTGTCGCTGCTGCCTCATCCTGTGCCTAGACAGAGATCACAGGGGGATCCAGAGTTCACAACAGGAGCAGCTGGCAGGTTGTGCCTGATCATGCCCCGTTGAGCCCTCAGGAGGGTGGGAGAAGCAAGGCAAGCCCTTGGGGATGGCAGGGGGAGATGGTGATTTGGGCACTAATGGTGGGAAGGCAGCAATGGAGAGGAGGAAGGGGTGGAGATCTGAGGACCTGGAGTTGCTGCCTGGACACAGGGGTGATACGGGAAGGCCTTTGAGCGGAAAGCAAAGTCTGCCAAGCTGATTACAGGGGCTTGAACGGCTCCTTCCTCTGTGGTGTGAGCAGGGAGCCGGGCTCTCCCCGGCCTCTTTAATCCAAAGAAATTGCAGCAATTTAGCAACATCATTTTCTGAGTACACATAGTTAAACTGGTGGAGTCCGTTAGCATGAACGCTCAAATTGGTTTAAGAGTGGCTGAAATAGATCAAATGTATTGGAACTAGCTAATTTGAGAGTGTCCATGCAAGGGGGTTATGCCAATTTAACATCATCAATTTAGACACCAGTAGTTGCATTAGTGAGGTGTCTGAATGCAGACTAGCAGGGACAGCAACTAGGAAATGGCTTGAAGGGGCATTTCTCACTGAAACACTGTAGAAAGCTGCTAAAATGAATAAACTGTTTGGGTATTATACTAGAAAATTGTGGCATCATCTCCTAGGGACTTATCTTTCTGGGGAAATAAGGGATCTTAATTTTGTTTTAATGAAAGAATAGTGAAAATGTATAATTTATGTATTTTCTGCTTCTGTCTACTAAAATCTTTCAGAAGCTTTCTCCCAAAAATGCATTTCTTAAAAAGTTTTGGTTCTGAAAGGCAGTCAGGTGTCCCAGCATATGGGATTATAGTCTAAAATGACAAATTAGGTATATTTCTGCACACATGGGTGGTTGACATCCCTGAAGGTTGCTATCATTTCTAACTAAAGTTGTTTTTTATGCAGTATATTTCTTTTTTTTTCTACACTTGAGAGATCTCTTCCCTTCCTCCCCCTGCTCCATGGTGCTACTGTGCTTTCCTAACTACAATTAAAATGTTGACACCTGGCTTGGCTCTGCAGATTAGGATTTGATTTTCTGTAATTATATGTTATCGCTCACATTCAGTAGCAATTTTACCTTCTGTACAGTATGATAACACTTATTAATTCAATAAAAGAAATCAATTCGCAGGCAATTTCAAAATGTAACACCTTGCTAACTGAGTACTAACCAATCAGATTATGCATCTGACATTGTGCCTTGTCATTTAATCAGTAATGGGTGATTGCAAAAGCAGATATATGTCAGATGTTAATTAAGAATAACACAGTTTGGGACCATAATGTTAGCACTGCCTGTTTTGTTATGATGCTGTGCTGAATATAGCTAATATTTGACTTGCACTTAAGTATTATTTACAGAAAATGGGATGATAAGGATATTTATTCTGTCTCTGTGTTTCAACAGATGTGTTAAATTTTCCTTTTAATCAGTGGAACCCAGCGAGTGTTAATGGGCCGCCGCACAGTAGCGTCTGTGTGTGGGGTGTGGAAGTGCTTTTGTTTGTAGCGAGCATGTTCCATCTTTGCTTCTACAAAGTTAGAGAGTTTTGCTTTCCCATGCCTTTTTTATCTTCTCAAAGTGTTTCACTTGCCATCTGCCAGTCAACTCTTTCCATCAGGTTATTGTTGTAGTGTTGAAAGCAGTTGTGAAGCTGTGGGTCTGTACCACCTCTGAACCTGCTGAAACTCCCCCCCACCCGAGCAGTGGGCAGGCAACTGGTACCACCTTTCCCCTCCATTTCCACCTGCCATTTTCTCCCTTTCAGGGTGCTTTCAAGTGCTAACCTTGCAGTTGTTCACAGGGCTTCAACCAGGGTGTATTCCCCTCCTCATTTTGGGCCTTCCTGGAGAGTCTGATCAGGATTGACCACGTTGTCTGTCCTGATCTTCAGCTGCAGTTCAGGGCTGCTTGACAGGCACTTGACGCCAGCTCTTTCACTGGTGATGAAGGACACGCAGGACCTAGCCTGTAATTTTATCTCTTTACTTTAAAGACCCATTTGTTCTGTGTGATTAGGAACTATTAGTCCAGTTAAATTAAGATGAGAACAGGTGAAATATGCCTGAAACCGACATTTCAGCGTAACCAAATGTTATCATGCTGACAAAACCTTCCTTTCTGATTTGTAATTAAGTTAGAGCCAAGGCCACCAGCTATTAAACTCTACAAAGCAAATATATAAGATGCAAGGAATCTCCAATAAAGTTGTAAACTTCAATTAGATGGCACCAGCCCAGGGTCCTGAGCTTTCATTGGGCACTTACCTGATTTTATTATAGCAGCAGCATCCTAAATGAGCAGCTCTGGGGCATAGTCTATTCATTTAACAGTCTGCATATTCATTACATCTTATAAATTGGCATCAGAGTTTTGGTTTTAGCAACTTATCCATTGAGAAAGGGAGACACATTCAGCAGTAGATAACTTTCATTTTCTGTTTGGTAAACCATTTTTGTTCAGAGCTTGAATAAACTGCGACAATTCCGACGAGCTGGGCTAAATTTCCTCATTAAAGAGATTTGCTAATGGCTGATAAAGTAAAACAGAGCTTGTAAAACCATTTTCTGTGAAATTTCAGCAAGGAAAGAGCTGTCTATTTTGCCCCAAGATATCACTGATTGAGGGAAGAGGAAGGACTGCAGGTAGAGATAGCAGCAGTAGAGGTTTCCTACTTTTTTAGCCATAGACTCTTTCTTCTTCTGTTTTACTATCAGACAAAGGCAACATTAGTGTCTCTAATTTTTTATTATTATTATTATTTTTAAATTCATACTTGGATATTACCATGTTTTCTTCTGCTGTGATTTCCCAGAAGGAAAAGGTGCTTCAAAATAATATTTTTCTGTGTAATTCTCTGTATCATTTCATATTCCATATTCCAGGATGGGTACTTGGTTTGGTGTTTTCTTTCATTATTGTCCCACTATATAACTAAACCAATCAGAACTTCAGTGATTTAAGCAGAGCTATAACAATTTATATCCTGATGTGTGAATCTTGGCTTATTACTTGTGTGTGGCTTTCTTGAACTTCTAAGGCAGCTGAGTGTTGGTTTTCAAAGGTGCAGGCCAGTAATGAAGCAGTGCTCTACCTTGCAGTAACCAACTAGTGTATCTGGAGAGAGCCCAAGCCATGGAAACTGTGCTGTTAAACTGTCTTGTTACCCTGAAGTTGAGGAAAGACATTGTCCCTTCAAGAGGCCTCAGTGTGCTGTATCATGTATTTCTATAAAGAAGAGGTAATTATGACCTTAATTCCAGCTTGAAAAAAGGTAACTTTTTTATCATGAGAATATTAACCTCTAAGTTGGATTTTACTGCAGTTTTTCTCAGTGTTGTTAAAAGGGTGAAAAAATTATTCCCTTGAATAGCCATTTTTATGAGTTTACATTCTGCTGCTTATCCTGTCTGTGCAGGGAGATCTAAGATGATTAGAAAAGGTTCCCAAATTGTCCTTCTGCAGAAGGAAAATGATGTGCACAAAATTTTGATGAATCGATCCATTTATCAAAATACCCGCAGACTCCACACCCAGAATGGTGAAATTATAATAAGTACTGGGTGTGGAGCTAAGAATGTCCAATCATCCCCCAGTAAAAGCTTTAATTAAATGAAGAGCTTTGATTTTGCTCTGTGGATTTTTTAAGGGGAAAAAAAGATCACAAAATATTGACTTGGTTCAAGCTGAGTTTCTTGTCATAGAATTAGGTCATTATTTCTTTATTAGCTACTCATTTTCACAAGTTAAAAAAGAGTTGCCCATTTTTAGTTGATAGCAACCAACTTGTAACAGTGCTTGTTCTTAACAGGGTCTGCTGCTTGTGATGTACTTTGTAGTCTGTACCTTCTCCAAAGGTTACTGATAAAAAGAAGTGACCTGTTACAATAATGGAAAACAAACACATTCTTAACCCTTTCCTTAGTGTTGAATTTCTGCTGCTGCTGAATAGGACAAGGTTCTGGAACTTGAAGGGGTCAGGACTGAACGAGTAAGTATGTGTAAAGTGTCTTACAGATTCAGTGACTGACCCAACACCTGTACTGCTGGAACCAGCCATGGCAGGGCTTTGCTCTGGCTGCAGAGCGTGACCCTGGCGTTTCTGTGGCACAGTGTAATTGACAGAGAAGTCAATACTGGAAATAATACGGAGCTCCTGAAATTAGGTCAAGCTGCTGGTGTGTCTGTGATACAAGAGACTTCTGTTTATCCTTTAAAAAGGGATTTATAATGGGATTCTCTGCATGTTTGTGCATATTGAGGGAGAAGCAAATCACGGGCTGCAGGGTTTGATCAAACTGGGGCAGAACAGTGATTTTTAAAAGGCAGTGCTGGCAGAAGCGGTGAAAATTTTATGAATGCACAAGTAACCTCATGTCACACAGGGATTATTCCTTTAATGTGTTTATGCCTTTATCAAGGGTGGAATGGCTTTGTTGCCTAGCTATATAGCATTAACTTGCTACTATCTCAGAAATAATACCCATTAGTAAGTTCTGACTTATGTATTTATTTCCCATGTTCCTTATCTGGTGTAAGTTGATATAAATCCTTCTCCTGCCAAATCAGAACATGGATGAGTTTCATCTGGCAAAACCTGATACCGCAGCTCGTCCTGTAGCTCTCGGGCCTCACGGGTTTAACAGCAGTGGTCTGACCTCTTCCCGCTCAAAGGCCAGCGTGAGCACTGCTATCTGAGAGATGCATGATGACAGGGCAATCATACTTCATAATGGAGATTACCACGCGTTTGGCAGTCACAGATAACCGCGGCCTCACAAGCTGAGCATAATGACATCATGGATAGCTGCTTTCCATTTAATAAAAAAAAAAAAAAAAATTGGAGGGGGGGGGCAAGGGGAAGAACAGACATAAATGTGCCCCAGGTCAGAGCTATGGGTAGAACTTGACTCTCTCACACGTATGGCAGCCCCTGTGCTGTCCTGGCTGCTGGATGACTGTCTTGTGTTTCGCTGGATAAGCAGATGTCCTGGAGAATTAGGGATTGCTGTTAGGGGCCTGATGGCAATAGTCCAATCTGCTCTTTACCATAGAGGCTTTGCTTCTATTACATCTCCATATGTGTATTTTCCTGCCTGGGGATTTCATGGAAATGACTGCTGGATGTTGAAATGAGTGAACCTCCTCGAGATCACTTCCTTTTGTAAGTAGCATTGCACTGTTGCTCTTGTGACTTGTCACAAATCAAGTCATCATGGTGAAAAAAGGATTACAGAGCTGAGAGTCTTCACCCAGCAGGACGTATACATGCCAGTGAAACCAAAACTCAACATAAAGACATTAAGAAAACACTTTGAAGTACATACATATTCCTTTCTTATATTTAAATTTGACTGCCATGTATAAGTTTTATTTCAGTAGTTTTATTGCAACTTAGAAGCCTCAGTGAGTTTGGGAATCTGTTTGTCCTGTGTCAGTTGAACTGACTTAAGTAACACAGTCAGTTAGAAGGCAAATAAAATTTTGACCTGTAATAAGCTGTGCATTTCAACAAATAACATTTGAAGACTTTAGCAGTCTCAAATAGATTTGGAAGGATGCAATATAGATCTTAAAATGCATAGTTGAATTATTTTAAACTGTGATATTAAAGATGGGTGAAATGAGAAATAAGCTCTTACTTTCAAGGTCATTATTTCTCAGTTCTAGGTCATTTGATTTATTTTCCAGCATGTCCAGTCTCTGAGAACAGAGTAGTTGCTTATCCATAGTAACAGTTCTACCCCATCCACTGTTGCTGCTGATTGGTAGAGTAGAACCTGGCTTTCAACCATGGCACAGAGGCACTTAATGACAAAACTGGAATCTCTCCTTTCTGTTGAAGCATGAGATTAGTCAAAGAATATAGTAAATTTTTACTACACTAGCTCAAACTGGCTCTTTATCACCTTGTTTCTCTATGATAAATCAGAAATCCATTATAGCACCAAAGTGCTTCATTTTAAGGCAGTCTATAGGTCTCCTGAGCAGATAGGAAAAACTTGGATTGAATTAAAACCATATTGTGAAAGGTGATTGTTGTCCTACTCTGTGTGTGTTTCTTCAGTGTACTTAGGAAGATGTTTAGGAGAAGAAGAAATGAACTTAGGGGTGTAAGTAGTCATCCTGGGAACCTAATCACTGGTGGGCTTCTTTCTAGAAGGGACCTTTGGAGTTCATAAAATGATTAAAATTAGTCCTAAAAATTGCTGACTGTCACATAACTGTTCCTGCCTCAGCTGTGCAAGGAATCTGTCCCCTGCCTTTCTGCCAGCACCTCTTCTTCCCTTTCACCCTTCCTGTCTGTCATGCTGTGCAGCAGTGTGTTGTCACTGAGATCTCAATATGCTGCTGAGAAGATAAAGGGGTTCTGGAAGACCCAGGGAAAAAAGCCTGGGGATGAGAATCAGTATCAGACTTGGTAGGTTACAGCAGTAAGTAGATGACATAATGGGTCATTTGTTGCAAAGTCCCTACTGCAGAATCTGTCCTCTACTTAGGTCCCACTTAAGTCTTTACAATGAAGCTTTCAGGGGCCTTAACCAGTGTGTAGACCTCGTGCTTGTCTTCTGCATGCAGCTGTAGCTCATTCCAAAAGCGTGTTCCAGGTTGCTGTTCTCATCAGAGATGTGGGAAGATGAGGAAGGCTCTGTGTTCCCACGCGTGCCAGCAGCCTGCGGTTTCCGGGCTGGCTGGGGAAGGAAGGAGGGTGGTGGTGGCTGCTCAGAAGGTTGAGGAGAGAGGCAGCAAAATTAAATCCCTTCAGCTCTGCTTATGGCTGTAGCTAAAGCTTCCAGAGATTTGAAGTTCATATGACCAATCTGAGAGACACCCCTGCCAAATTACGTGATGAAAAGCAGAGCAGATGATGTCAAGACTTACAGATGTCCCCTGCAATGAAAGAGCCTTTGCCGTGGCTGAGCAGGGTGTGTGCCTCTCACAGTACCACGAGTGCTTACGTGGTTTATGTTTCCATGGTATATCAGGACCAGAGGAGCCCGGCTACAAAGCCTGTTTGAAAATTGATCCTCAGTGAAATGGGAATTTACAAATGTGGCGTGTTTGTCTCAAAAATAAAATTGAGCTTTAGCCATATTACTGTTAAAGTATAAAGCTTTAATTATGCCCTAAATCCACTCCTTTAGCTGGGGGGCTCACATGATTAGCAGCATGCAAAAAAAAAAAGGCATCTGGAGAGGCTGTGCGGTGCCGTGTTCTCCCATATGTGAAATTTTATATAGTACAAATTATTAAACACCAAACCTCCGGAGAAAGATTGTAATGAAAAATTTAGCACTCCCCCATCAGGCTGTAACTAATTTGCCTTCTGACTAGATCTGAAAGAATGGAGGGCTGTGCTGGGGGTAATCCTTGATGAGTAGCTGGCAAGAGACAACAAGTAGCATTAGAATGTAGTGCAACAGGAGCCAAGTGTGACACTTGTGTGGATAGCCTCTCTGAGAGATGGTTCAAGTAAAAATGAAGAAAATCTAAATCACCATTTTCAGTCAAAGGTCTATGGGAACACATCCCGTTCTTTCTATTTTGATTTTGGCCTCAAGCTCCCAATTTTCATCTTGTAACACTGCTTTGTAATAAAGATGTACAGGAGAGAGGAGACCTGGTCTGGATGGATACTGTCTGGCTCGCACGCTGGGCAGTCCTGTTGTGTTCAGGTGGACACTGCATTTGCCCCTCTTCTCTATTACATGGTCTTGCACCTTCCCCCGGCCCTTCTGCCTCCCGCACCTATTCTCCTGCCCAGGGGATGCTGCACTCAGACCCTGAAAAATTCAACTGTGGACACTCCAGGCTTCAGATGTGAGAGCAGGAGCAGCTGCTCAGGAACCCCTGTTGCAGCAAATGCTGGCAAGGCCGGGCTGTGGGATCCCCCTGCTCAGCCTGCTGCGCTCTGAACACAGAAACGCAGGGAGGTGCTGGGGTGGTTTCTGGCGTGTGAGAGCTGCATTTTAAGTATCTGCACAGATGGGGTGCTCCTCTGAAATACACCATCAAGCCGTGACTGAGAGGCATGTCAAATCCATGCTACTGCTCAAATCCATGCTGCTGCCTGTCCTGACTACAGATGCCTGTGGTCTGCTTGGTAGTGCCAGGGGCTGTTGCCCAGGAGATTGTGTTGGGGTTTATCGAAATGCCCCAGCAAATGGTGGAATGTGCAGCTACCTGGTTTACATTTGTGTTTGTAGATAAATGATAAGTGATTATTTCTTCTAATACATTTTTTTTTTTAAGAAGAGTTCCCCCTCCCATTTGTTTTTTTCCCCTTCTCTTTGTCTTTGAAGTTTGGCCCTCCAGAGTTTGGCAGGTCGGTATCAGCTTGCTGGGTCAGGCAGGAGGCTGCTGGAGCAAGGCTGATGTGACCGGAGGCACCCGCCGGGCGCTTCTCTGTGATTAACCGTTGTTACATTGTGCTAGGTGCTCATTACATTGAAATCCTTCCTTGCCAGAGCAGCCTGCGTCATGGCAATTGTCACTGTGGGAGAAGTGATACTGTTGCAGCAATAGGCTGGGTACTCTGAGGGCACCCACCTTTTTCTGGCAGGTTTTTTTCCATGTTTCTTGCTAACAAAGGAAAGACCCCTTGTGACCCTGTGTGCAGTTTATGTCTTGTCATAGCTGGAACGTGATTTTAACACCTTGTCATGCACGGTGTATCCAGTGGCTCAGAATGCCTCAGTTTCTTGGAATAAACAACTTCACCCCACCATCTGTAAATTCATATTTGCCCCTAAAATCCAGGGATTGTTTTTGTCTGCCTGCTTCAGAAGGAAAGGTCTGTAGGCACAAAACCCCCTCTCCCCACAGAGTCGATCTAAAATCCAGACTTTACAGTCTAAGTGCAAGAAAACTCAGCACGGGCAGATTGCTCTTGGCCCCTGCCTGGCAGGGTGTTGATTAATAATTTGAACCTGCAAATCCTCTTTCAACTTCTGTGAAATCTAAATTGTCCATCTGAGGCTTGCTTCTTTCAAAACAATTCTGCTGTGATTTTCACTGCTAGCATAATTCTCTGTAAAATAGATAACCCTGTCAGTGGCAAAGCTGCGCCGCACACCTGGAAGGCAGCACAGCTGCCTGAGCGCTGGTGTGCAAATGTGGAGACAGGCAATAGCTGCAGAGGAGAGGATCAGAATTAAACTGGGTTCAGTTCTGCTATAGCCAGCTCTATTCTGCTTCCTTTGCACTCTACCATACGTGTCTGTTTCAGCAGATTTTTATTTTTTTTTTATTAAGACTGAAATTTTGAGGGTAGAATGTGAGAGATTGGAATCTCGACACCTTTAGGAGTCAGCGTACCCTGAGGCACTTCAGAAAATCTCTGCTTTAGGACTCCACAGAAGATAATGTTTCAGCCACTTACTCAAGCAAGTCACTGTTTGATGCTGCTCCTGCCGCTGCATTCTCCCTCTGGGCAGAAGGAGCTGGTTTTCTGGAATAAACAACAGGTTTCTGTGAGGTGAATTATGGTCTTTTCCACAGGTGGGCTGTGCGTGCTGGTCCTGCTGGCTGGCTGGCTTTTAGGAAGGACAATACCAAGCATTGACATACAGGGCATAGTTTGTGAACTTACCTTGTTATGAAATGCTATTGTGTTTTATGATAAGCTATTCTGTTTCCATTTTGGATTCTTTCTTCATGGTTTCAGGAAAAGGATATAATATTTTCTTGCATCAGTGCAAATCCATAGTAATTCTATTAATGAAAGAAAAAACCCAACCACCTGGTTTCAGAAACCGTGAGAAAAAGAATCACCTCTGGTACTTTTGAAAAAGGACCTTCTTGCCCAGTAATTCAATATTGTTCTATCATCTCAATAATGAGACTTTAGCTCCTAATGGCAGCGCATTACTAAAAAGACTGTACAATTTAAACATGTTGTAAATCCAACTAATAAGTATAAATTGATTTTTAAGGGGGAAAAATGTGCACAAAATTAGTCGTTGACCATATGTTTCAATTCTACAGAAATCTTGCTCGAATGGTATTTTAGTGGGCTTTACCTATTGTTGTTGTTGCAAACTTTTTCAGACTCTGTCAAGTCGTACTAAAGCTTTTAAAATACAGATGGTGATAAAATCCCCAGTGGAAAACAGACTTCTATTTCAAACTTCAGTTCTGTTTTTTTCACTTCTAGTTCACAGCAGATTTTGACAGATCAGAAGAAATATTCACAGCTTGATGCAGCTGGATTCTTCTTTGGCATGAGCAGAAACATCTGGCCCCAAAACAGTGCATTTTACCAAAGGGCCGAAATACATGCACACGCATCTGTTGTGCTGATCTATTTTCCTGTGAGCTCAGATGTTAATTGCTTTGTTTTGCCTAGACAACGGCGTTGGTTCAGTGAATAAGATTGTTTCCTTTAGCCCTCTGTTAATGGTTTCCTTTAGCAGTAATGCAGTTTTAAATAGGAAACTGTCAGGTACATTGTGAATAGCAGTAAGGTAAAGTGTTTAGAGCAGTGATATTTATAGTGCAGTGGTATCTCGACATGCACTGTTATGTAGAATTTACATATCGACTGAGACAACTGTTAGCACAAAAGCTCCATGTGAGACCAGTTTTACATCTCTAGGAGACATGTTCAATTTTTGCATTGTAATTTTAGAGGCTTTTGCTATTCCCACTTGATACTTCTAGTGTCCTCTTGCTGCTCATTCACAGGCAGCAACAAGGGAACATTAAAGATCTGAATAATTACCTGGTTATCTAGTTCTACCCGTAGTTCTGCCTTGATGAATATTGTTATTTTGGGCTTTGTTCCTTCTCCCACACTTGCTCTTACAGAAAGAGCTACAGTTCAGAGAAGGCCTTTTGCTGACTGTTGGTCTCTGGATGCAGCTCTTAGTTTTGTTCCCCCTGGTTACAGCAACTCTGGGCCCCACGGCTACTTATAAAGAGCCTGTGGGGTGATAGAACTTGATCATTTCCCAAACATGAGTCCAAGATACCCTGAAGCCTCCTGCCTTGGGCAGCACTCAGACACAGGTCTGTCTGCCCAAAGTTAAACCTCAGTGTCTCATGTATCAAGAGTCCTGAATCCTCTGGTGTCTTCCCAGTAGCAAAGGTGTGCTCCCTTACCCCTCTTCCATAAAACCTTCCCATCTGATGGCTTCATTTTTCACACTATCCCTGTGCCTCTTTTTACTCCAGTATTTCCTGTGGAGGTGAGGGGTTTCCACATAGTAACCAGAAAAGATGCAGTTCCTTTTTTTGGTTGTTTTTGTTTTTGTTTAGCTTTATCAGCAAACTCTACTCTGCTGACATTATACTTTCAAAGAAACATTTTTTTACACAACATGCAGGGACAATGATCTTGTGGTTAAGATGCAGGATGCAGCTATTAAAAGCTGTGGTGCTTTTAGCCTCCATTTTTTCTGCAGTTGTAGTCCCAGCCTTATCCCAGGTCCATTGCTTGACATTCCCAAAGTCATCTGATCTTTCCGTTCCTTCCTGAAGGGTTAATGATACTTCCCACTGCACATCCTTGCTGTTTAAACTCAATGGGTATTTGCAGAGTATTTGGAGATGCTCTCAGGAAATATTAGTAGGATCATTAATAAAAGCATCTTGCTATTACTTTGTTATCCTCTGCGGTGCTGTTTGTACAACTGTAGACTTTCCCAGTGAACCAGTAGAGAAGACAGATGCTTGTTACTGTTTAAAATACCTTTAAGTACCAAATGTGACAAGGAAGATAAGTATTTCCTGCAGCTAAGACCATTCTTAGGGGAAGGACTGCAGCAGTTTAAGTTAACTGGGTTGTTTCTTTAATTTTGCTTTAAAAGCTGCTTGTTCCAGTTCAGATCAAACTGATTCATAACTTATTTAACCTGAACAAAACAGAGGTTTGGCTTAAAACTCAATAAACATGCTGTACACAGCAGTTTAAATCAGCTTCATGTCAAGCTTTTAGTTGAACCAGTGGACTTGTTTATTCTGGTGCTTGACAGGCCTTGGTGCCCTCTGTGGAGCGATGCAGACACAATGGCTTTCGTTCCCTGGGCCTGCCCCAAGCTGGTCTCCCCTCCTCTGAACCCAGCTCATCCCCAAGCACAGCCTGACTTCTTTCTGAAAGGCACCAGGGAAGCTTTGCTGTCCAGAATCAGTGAGGAGAGGATGTCTCCCCTCCCATGGAGCCTTTCAGACCAGCCAGATAACCTTGAATAGATGGTGTGACCATTTGCCTCATGCTTACCCCGGCAGTTTGCCCTTGCAGCAACACCAGGATGCAGTTTACCCCTTTGGAGGGTCACGGTCTTCCAGCTGCAGGGAGAGGATTAATCTCCAGCAGGGCTTGCTAGCATGGTTGGTCATTGTTTGGTTATTTGTGGGGTTTTCCTTGTTTTTTTGTCTTTAACCATCACAAGAAGAATAATTGAGCCACACAGCTTGGGGTTGGATTTTGGAGGCATACAAGTCAGGAAGAGCACTCAGAACAAGAACTCTTGAGTTAGCTTTTCTGTCATGACAACAAACCCAGTATAAAAACCAGATCCCTGTTTGTTTTTTTTTTGCACAAAGCTACAGCATTTCAGCCAGTCCTTTTGTGTCAGAGACATTTTAAAAGCTGTGGTTATAGGGAATCTGTGGTTAGTTCCAAGCCACTCTGCTGCACATAATGAGAGTACAGTACAGGCCAACAAGAAGCATTTTCTTCCACCACAAATCAATGCAGTCTAGGTTAAATAAGCAGAAGATAGAGCAGACTCTGAGTCCATCTTTACTGAGCTTTCTGTGCTTTCTTCACTTCCTCACATCTTTGGGTAATGTGCTGTATCCCTTGATGATAGCAAGTGTCAACCAGCTATTTCACAGAGCTCTGGGCTTAGCCGAACAGCAGTGCTGCCTTCTAAAGAGCTGCTTCCCTTCCTCAGCTGTGAATGTTAATCTCAAAGTTCAGTGATCATTAGCCGAGATAATTGTCACCCCTTTTTAGTTATTCAGGGCTGAAAATTACCAAAGGGCTTCACCTTAGTTGCTTGGGCTGTAATTATTCTTAGATTTTTGTTTTCTTCAGGATGTCAAACAGCAAACAGGACGTCCCCTGGGCATTTAGAGGAAATTGCTTCTGTGCTTCTTTGTGGAGCTGGCTGTGCTTGCTCTGGTAGTTGTAACACACTTCTCTCAAATCAAAAAACTTGCAGTGGAGGTGCAGGATCTCATGGCCTTACTGGAAGTTTCCTTGACAACACAGGTATCCTGACTGATCACAACCAAAGAGCAGTGATATTTCAGATTGCCTCTGCTTCAAGTGCAGAGCCAAGAACCTGAAAGGTGTGCTCTGATTTATGCCAGAGTGGTTTGGTTCATCTGCTAGTTCAGGAAGCCTGAAGAAAATGGTTCTGGTTCTTGTTGAAACTTAAGGAGCAGTGATTGGCTTTCCATTGCTGCTAGGGGCTGAAGATCTCTGCCAGGGAAAGGACAGGTCCTATTAAGACTAGACAGAGAGCAGGTAGAGGCTTGGTAGACTTTGGATTAGCAATAAAAGCAGATCCTAGGTCTGACTAGAACAAGGTGGAAGTTGGAATGGAAATATTCATGGTGGTGTGCGTGCAGGTTATCTCAGCTAAACTCCCATCATACCACAGCTCGTGCTAACAGTCCATCAGCATCTGCATTGATGTGGTGCTTCTCTTGCTTTTGATGGCAGCTTTTTCCCCAGCTGCTGCCATGCTGGAGACTTAACTCCTGGCTTTTATGGGATCTTCAGATAGAACAGGGACATGACTGTGGGCTGGTTTGTGGAACAGCTGAAAGCACGTGATACCAGCCTGACCTTGTGTGTGTGAAGGGCTGTCTGTGGCACCAACTGTGCTGGTGGAGCTTAGCCTTACACCAGTGCTGGACAGAAAGGAATGGTTGTGTCTCTGGCGTCCATTTCTGCTGCATGAGAGTTCCCCACGGAGATGCTGTGAGGCCATGGTGTGCCCACACTGCCGAGGGAAGGTTACGAGCTCATGGCTGTGGCTCTGGCTGCTCAGCACTGTGATCTTTGACAGCAGTTTCTGCAAAATTCATCATTCTCTGGGTAGCCTTTGTATTTATTTATTTACTTTGTTTCTTTTCTTTCTTCACTTTAGCTTATTAATTGCATATGTGGCTTTATCTGGAAAAAATTGCAAGCAGTTTCTGCATGCCTACAGTAGCATATGTTTTATATATTGGGTTTATAGTGATGGTACTGATTCCTAAATTAATTTGAACAGCAAATTGTTGTTGTATCTGCACACAGTATGTCTTTTCTTTTTTTAACATGTATTATATGACACACATCTGTTGGTGTTTTAATTGTGTTATTGTGGTGCCTCAGAGTCGTAGTAATGAATTTGAAACCCTACTGCAGTAAACATGGATTTTTCACATGGGACACTTGGAGGGTTTGAATTAATTGAGTGAGAATGTGGCTGCTTTTGTCCCTGACTTGAACTATGGACAAGGACCCACAGGGGTTGCGGGCTGCTATTTCAAAATCCTCCTTCACTGTCAGCATCAGGATGGTAACTTTTGTTCTGAGCTCTGTGTGAGGATACATCTGCAGGGCATCACACCCAGATAGTTGCTGGCAATTTTTGTCATTTCTAATGGTGGTTTGATCAATCTCTGTGGTCCGTGTAGAAGGACAACGATCCAAGTGTCTACCACAGGTTAGACTGTAGCTGCTGTGAGTTACCAGTTTAGAAGATCTTTGCCTTGGACTTGACCTGGCAGACTGTACAGAGACAGCCTTCCAAAATCATTCCTGTCAATGCTGTATCCAAGAGAAAGTGGCCTCTCTGCTCAGGGATTGGATGAGTTCCCTTTGGTTGTAGCATTATGTAGGAAGATCATATGGAGATGCTTGTGCACTGTGACCCTCACAGCTTTCCCAAGCATCTCCATTTGGCAGGGTGGTTTCTCTTCCATAGCAGCTGCAGGTGGCTGCCTTCACACCATGGAACCACAGCGTGGCTCTGCTTTGAGACCCATTTTTCCTCATGAGGTGTGTGTGTGTCTCAAGGATTCTAAGCAGCTGCCTAAAACTGCTTCCCCCTCCTCTTCCTTATTTATTTCTAAACAGTGACTGTTGGCATCTATGAATTCCATCTGCAGTGGCTTTGATAATATAATTCTCAGATACTGATGAAACTACTGAATAACTGCAAGCCTTGTTTAAATCCTTTCACCTTCTGTAGCAAGCATTCATGATTATTTACTGACACCCTTTCTTGAGAACTTAGAACATTTAAATTTTTAAATTTGTTTTCTGTCACACTATTTTTTATCAGAATATCTTGCAGTATGAGGGCATCAGGAATCTTAAATCAATCTCATTTTTTTCAGTTCCCTTTTCCACCAAACTTGGCAAAGAGATGAAACCAGGCAGGCCTGGTATCATGGCAGTGTCCTTATAACTGCCCAGCCAGTCCTGGGTGCTCCTTTGAAATATGTCTTCTATTTTTCTTTTTATCCATTTTTTCATTGGCTTTTCCAAGATCTAATAAAACATCTGTGTGCACGTGATCTCCCAATCCAGGCTCATGCAACAGGTCTGGATTTCATTTCTTGAAAATGTTAGAGTCTAATATATATTTTTTTTGTTATCAGAAGACTGAGGAATGAGTCTGTCTTCTTCCCAAGAACAAAGCAGAACTCCATTGAACTGACATAATTAGTAATGTGTTTACCTTGCCTTTTGGGATCTTCTCTTACTAAAATCACTTTTGAAGGTTATCGTCACCTTTTGTCTTTGATTTAAACCCCTTGCTTCTGGTGAGTAATGTTATTAGATGAGAAATAATTTAGTATATAGAGATATTTTTTTCTTGCTTGAATTTCCTAATATATTTTGAAACATCTCCTGCAGCTTTGGACAATTGAATATGTATATTAAATCTACTTTTGCTTTGAACATCACAGCTGTTGATATTAGACTTTAATAGATGGTATCTGTGTGCATAGATGGCAGCAATGTTAAAGCTGTCAATTTTGATTGCCTCCTACATGGTGTTTAAAAGCATTGTGTAAACTCAGCCTAATTTAGTCCGTTGGCTCCAGCTGAACACAGCTCTCTCCTTGCTAAATGGATGCTTAGTCAATCATACCTCCATCCTGCCCAGAGTTACTTCCCTTTCAGCAATCCTTTCGATATGGTCAGCTGCACTGGGGTTGGTAACACTTGCTGCATCTGTTGTGAGAGTCCTGAGCTGATCTCTCTTTAGCATATTCATTTCTTTCCCAGCGCTCAAAAAATGTGCAAGATCAACTCCTCATTCAATGCATATTGAATGGCATTTTATAATCGAGAATCACAGGTCTGAAACACCTTAATGGGAAACTTGAAGCTACAAATCTTGTTTAGTAACTTGCTTGAGGTTTTCACCTCCCTCGTGGAGTATTTACTGGATGCTATTCCCTTAGACCCGTCACTAAATTAAAGTGTAGTTAGGGCTTCTGATGCTGGCTGAGCACTGCAGCTGGCGCAGTAACCACTCTGAGCTGCCATTTCAGTGCTGTCCCTCGCCCAGCTCTGGCTTCATCATCATCTCCCAGCTTTACAGGCTGCTTCTCTTCAGTCACCCAGCTGGGTGTGTTTGTAGGTGCCTTCATTTATTTATATACATAGATGAAGGCACCTCCATTTTATTTCTCAGTGTTGTATTCACTGAGGGAGTGCAAGGAGTCCTGGCTTTTTTTCCTCTGGCAATTGCTCATAGTCTGCCTTTGCAACAGGACCTGGAAAGTCATGAATTGTGGCGGGCACTGTTTTATTGCATCTTGTGCTGGGTTTGTGCTGCAGCCCACGAATCTCTGAACTGCACGTTACCCCTTTATCACCTTGCCTGCCTCTCCAGACAGCCCGGAGGGTCTGGAGGTGCTGTCTGTGTACCCCGTTGTGGACGGCAGGTTTTAGCTAAATTGGTTAGGCATGCTGTTTACCCTTCAGCAGTCAAAGTCTCACTCCTGCACACACGCTAGCGAGCTGTAACCTAAGCAGGTCTACACTGACACAGTTTATCATTGACGTATGTCAAACCCAGATTTTCCCAGCTGTCTGCTACCATCTGCCAAGTACGGCTGGGGGCATGCAGAGTGCAGTTTGCTCTGCAGGCCTGATGGCAGCTGTAAAACCGAGCGGTTTTGCCTGCTTAAGCACCAGCTCTTTTCCAAAATAAGCATTAGGTCTCGCATCGCAGCGAGCCTCCCGGTTCCGCGAGCACGGGCCGTGGCGGGAAGCGGGGCCGGCTCTGCTCCGCAGCCGAGGCCACCTGCCAGCTGAGGAGCTGTGAAAAATCTTTGCGGCGGTTCCAGTGCATCAGTTCAGCTGCAGAAATGCCAACCCTGATGCTCTTCTGGCCTCTCTGCACAGGGCGCTAATGAAAAAAGGTTTTTCTGGCCTCCGAGGGCCCTGGCCCACTCTTTTGGCCACACTTCTCAAGAACGGAGAGATCAAACATGGTTTTTCTCCAGTGAGGCCTTTAGAAAGGCAGAACAGGCCAGCCGGTGTTCAGCAGTCGCAGGGGCCCTGCAGGCAGCTTTGGGCTGCTGTGTCCCTCCGTGATCCGAGCATGAGAACTGCTCTGCCAACAGAGAACTGCTCTGCCTCGCTAGCAGGACATGCAGCAGTGTGGAGAGAGACACAGTCCAGACACGGCGAAGCATCTTGGAGCCTAAAGCCGAGCTTGTTGTACGATGTTGCTCTGGCTAAACAGGAGCAGCATCCAGCAATGCCTCCAAAACCCGCCCAGACAATGGACCGTTCTTGGAGCTCGGTTAAGGGTGTCCCTGCTCACTGCAGGACCAGATGTCCTTTGGAGGTCCCTTCCGGCCCTAAACATTCTATGATTCTATTGTTGTGCAAGCATTAAGATGCAAAGTTAGGTTATTAATAAGCAGTCAACATTGCTCAGGTACTTCAGAAACTGATAACAGCTGTTGAATATTTTGATTTTTCACTAATAATGCTTTTTTATTTCATTAAGTTGTCACACTTGCCTTGCTGTAGCAAGCTGACAGTTTCTAAGCGCAGAAATCCTTTGCTAAGGTTTATTCAACCCCTTGTATCCCAGAGAGGTAGAAACTTCCCAACACGTAACAGGCTGCTCAACTACAATGTAAATTAAGTAATTTATCCAGAGGAAATGGGTAAGCCAGGATTAGAAACTAGAAGTTTTCAAACCAGTAAAATGTCTAAACTCTGTTTATGAAAACCATACAAGTGTTTTGATTTTGGGTTTCTTTTTGTTTTGGGTTGGTTTTTTTTTAAAGGACTAATTTTCTTCTATTTTGTAACTTAACACAGCTGATGTTTTCACAGTAAGTAAAAATGGACATGTCATATTTAAAATGAGCTATAGCTGAGATAGCTGATCACAGCATCCACAGCAGCACCACTCAATTAGAAGAACTGCTCTAATCTAACCTGATGCTACTGTCATATTTTAAAATTAGTCCTACTTCAATCATAAAATCCTCGGACCATAACATTACTTTCTATGCCATATGTCCTTATTTAGACGAAAAAAAATGATTGCACCCTTAATTCAAAGGGAACGTTTCCCTCTGAGCCAGAACTCAATAAAATGTATCAAAAAAAATTGTGGAAAAGGGCAAGCAAAGAAAATCAAATTGCAGCGTGTGAAACGATTTAAGGAGGGACCTGGGGAATACATAATCTCCAAACTGCCAAGTTAGAGCAAGTATAAAATATACAAACAAGCCTGATATTTTTCCCAGTTGATCTCATTATGAGGTATACTTGGGATAGATAAATTTTGTTAGAATGCATTAAGGCTGGATTTTCAAGGAAACAAGTCAGAAGTAATGTGTTTAGCTGATTCCACCTTGTTTTGATACATGGGTCTTTTCAGGTTTAAAGGAGTACATTTTTAAAGCCAAATGGTTTGTTTTGTTCAAATGTTAAAACCAGAGGCAACTGGGTGACTTTCCCCACACACCTCCCTTCTGGAAAAGACATTTGTAATTTCAGTGTGCTCTTTAATCATTGGGGTAGAACTCTGTGCCCTATGTTTCACTGTCACTTATTGTTGCCTCCTTAAAATACTCCTAAAATATCCCCGAGTACAGTCCCTTAACAGACTGCTTTGGCCACAAATAGTACTTTTTCCAAGTCTCCAATATATTTTAATTAAATTGACCATTTGTATTTATTAAGGCAGTTTACTGTCTCCTGCTTTAGAAAGCTGCTACTGCTGATAGTCTATCAAGAGAAACATGGGCTTATCTGGGAGTTGATAATAAAATGCAAGCATATGTGAGCAAAAAAAGCCTTCCCAAATATTGTTGAAACATCATTCTCCTGTTTATTGGGAGGGGGACAGGCCATGCAATTAGTTTTGATAAGTTTTTGGAACAGTTGCTTGTAACAATTCTTGTAGCTGTGGGGAATTGTAATCTCTGTTAGTATGAAACATTATCTGCAGGATTTTTTTTTCCTTAGATTGACCTGATAGAAACAGTTGGAAAAGGGTCCTTTGGCAGAGCAGATGGTAAAGTCATATACTGGTGAGATACAAAATGGCATTCAGCAGCATTAGTTTAGGTAGAGGAGCATTTTAAGGAGGATTCAGTCCTGTCTCTGATGATCTGAAAGCTTGGACCTAAACTCTGGTACTTGGATGCCTCTCAGCTGTACCCTCTTATCTCCAAGTAGCTTCTGCCAAAACAGATTTGCATGAATTCAGTGAAATCCTAAATTTGAAGGTTGTGTTTGGTCTGTCCTTTCTCTCAAGGCAGATGAAAGTTGATCTTCCAGAGCTCTAAAAAGAAATAGAAGGGTTTTTTTTTTTTGAAGTTATCATATTCCTGAAAGGAAGCAGCTTGGCTCTGTGCTGTGTGGAGCCTTTTGCCCCTTCTGTTCTGGGAGGGCTTCTTTGTTTTCATGGGACCATTCCTCCTCCCAGGTGTAGCACAGAGTAGATGGGTGCCATTCCTGCTGGTGCCTGTCCACTGACGGAGGTGATCGGATTAGTGGATTAATAGCCCCATCTGAGCTACCAGAACATCTCTGAGGTGAATATTTTAATTATGTCTCTCCTTGAGGTTTCTGTTTTCTGTCTTGCCTTCTGAACAGGAGGGAGGCTGTTGGGAATTTCTTTTCCCACCACGTGTGTACGTACAAAAGCAGACACGAAACCAAGCAATGGCAGGAGGTTTGAAATCAGACTGCTGTGACTTTAAGAGAAAGAAAAAAAAAACAAAACTGTTAAGGAAGGAAAATAAAAATCCCACAGCCTGTTGTAGCAGCTGTAGCTTCAGATCGTGTGGAAAATGAAGGCAGATGATTCAATTTGGCCTGTGCCCCGAGTACATTTCCAAATGCTTCTGTGTGTGCGCAAGATAATGAACAAATATATTGAGATGGCACAAGATCAGTCCGAGTTTGCCGCTGCGCAAGCCGTGGAGCTCCCAGTAGGAGCGCACTAGCTGTGCTGGGTTAATGGGGGTTAGGGTCGGGAAGCCCAGCACCTTTCAGAACAACTTAAGAAAAGAATTTGTCTCCTTTTGCCCCAGGCTCCCTGTGGCACTCAAACGGAGCTTGTGATAAATCGAAGTGTATTTATTAATAATGAGCAGGGGCAGCGTGCCCGTGATTTGAAAATAGGTGCGCCAAATAAAAATGTTCTTTCCTCTGACATCAGAAAAGCTTAAGTAAATGGAGAGCAGGCTGATCTATTACGATTAAAAAACGAGGGCTGAGAGCCAGTGTAGTGGTAATGAAAAAGCCCTCTTAGGGAAGCAAGACCTGTTCTGCCCATTCATATATTGCTCCACTCCTGCCCCATAAGAGGAAATAGTGAGGGGGAGGTTGGATGGGAGAGATGCAAAGGCAGCAGCAGTCCAGGATAGCAGAACTGGACTTTAATGAGAGCTGGAGCTATTACCAGAATGAGTTATGATATTTAATCATGCTACATGATGTCCAACAGCGCAAGGTTCATAATTCTTGGCTCTGAACATGGCTTGGGACTGTCCACAGGCACCTGCAGCGTGCAAATTGATCATGGTCTTACAAACCCTCTGTACCTCGCCCTCTGTCGTTCCCTGCCCAGGCAGCCTAGTCTGCAGTGCTGGCCCGCTCCCATGGAACTGGGAATAGTGTCTTTCATTCCTTCAAACACAGATCTGTAGTTTCTGGTACACACTGACCCATAGCTATTGTAGGAAGCTGGGACTGCTTGCTGCCAACTTTTCTCTCCAGCATATGATGCTGTCAGGTGTTACCTTGCGGGAGGCTGTGTGGGTCTGGTTTTTAAGCAGCCTTGGGTGTAATGCTTTTGGAGAATGCTGTTAACTTCCCTGATATAATAGTCTCTGCTTGAGTAAAACTTGGGTACCTATTCAGTGTTTCAATGATTACATACTGACACAAATGTGTTTGCTGACTTAGGATTTGTATACAGACAGGATTTGGAAGAGAGAACTTGATGAATAACTTAAGTTGTCCCTTTGTGACTTTTATACTTTGTTCCATCCTAGCTGTCTGGAAGTGACACAGCAGGCAACCCACATTTAAGAAAAACCCTCCCACCCCTTTAAAACCTCAGGAGAAGAGGCTGAGTAGCACCTTTCCAGAGCTCCCTCTTGCTGAACTTTGGGCCCTTGGGTTAGTGTGAGACTTCTTTTGCTTCTTAGATGACTCTTAGAATATTATAAGCAGACCTAAAGGCAATGAAATCAAACATGTTCAGATTGGGCCCTCTAGCTTCTCCCCGAGCTTCTCTTCCAGCTCTGTTACACTGGCTGGAAGGAGGCTTTTGCTGCTCTTAGAGCAGAGCACAGCAGCGGGCTCTGCAGGCACTTCCAGACAGGCCAAGTCAAGAAGCTGGAGAGGGGTTCCTTCCTAAACACTTCGTCAGTGATTGTCATGATTTTATGTAATGGCACCAGCTCGGTTTTGTCGCATTGGAAAGGCAGCTTCTCCCAGTCGGCCCTCCCTTTCTCCGGGCTGCCTAAATAACTTGGATCAGTTATTTGGCTCCTCAGCCTGAGGTGTTTAATACTGGTGGGTGGCGTTGCTGTAATATCTAAGTTTCTGGCAACGTGTTGTACAAGAGAACCCTGTGTTTTGTGCGTGGATTTGTGGAGTTGCTTGTGTGGCTCTGTGCCGTGCTGAGGCGGCCATGACAGCCGTGCTGGGGCTGGGAGCAGGGCTGAGGCCTTCTCCTGGCCTCCCGGCCCACAGAGCCTCTGCAGGCTCTGGGAAAGCAATCACCTTTTCAAAGGGAGAGGAATACTTTTTTTTTATGGTCAGGAGGAATTTCTGCAACTCAAGTAAAAACACCCAGAGAAAATCACTAGAAATCACACAGCCGAGCCAGAAGCAACTTGGAAAGAAGCTTTTGAGCGGTTTGCTAATACCCAGGTCCGCAGAGAGTGCCTGTGAAACCAATGCATCCATTTAGCAGAACAACTTGTCCTCCTAGTTGGGTCCTGCATGTGGCTCATTAGGGTAATTACTGATGAATTAAGGCAGCTTGGCTCAGCACTCGGGCTGCGGGTGTGCGGGCTCCCCTGCTGGCAGGCAGCAGGTGTAAATGAACAAGATCTGTCAAAAAGGCTGATGACCCTCTTAATTCACAGCAGCAAACTAGGGACAGAGGTAGTGCAGCAAGTTTAATAATTGATATTTACTTGGAAAGGTTAATGGCAGCAGTGATGCTTCTAATTTGCTTGCCCGTGCAAGACCTTGTCAGGTCAAATTGTCTCAATTTGTTACCATGGGTGTAGGTGTAGTTTTCCTTTAATGAAATTTGGAGAAAAGAAACAGGTGGTGTTGGGAGCTGACTGTAACTCAAGAAAAACAGCAAAAGATTAGAGTTTGCTTAAGAGCTTGAGTGAGTCTGTGCTAACTTTAAACAGCTGGCAGTTTAGTTATTTTGAATAATTCTGGTGAACATTTGCACTTGGGAAGGTGAAAGGATTTAAAATGGTGCAATTTATTTTTCCTTTCATTTGCAGCTGTCTAGGAACTGTTTAGGTCAAAAGTGTAATAATTTTAACAGCCTTTGATGTGTTCCTAGGTAGGAGCACCAGGGTTATGGATCAGAAATCAGAAAGCCACAGAATTCAATGGATATTTCTGTGTTGTGTTTAGGGAAATTGTAATTCTGTCTTATAATAGCTAAGTGGTTCCTACTTCAGGGAGAAACAAAGCACCTGCTCTGCCTGGAAGCTTTGGAACTTGCAGATCAGATACTTTACACCCAAGAATTTCCAAAGAGCTGGCTGATGACTGGGAACCAGCAGCTGACTGGTGACTGGGAACCAGTAGAGTTGAGTTCTGAGTAAGTGTAGAAAGACCAGATGACAGAAGCAAGCTGATGCACCAGTGTTTTGGATGTAATTGATGGGGTATTATCATGTGTCCTATTGGCTTGGCATCAATCCTAGGCAAGATAATGGGATAGCGGAAATAATAATTGGTTAATAAAGACCTAAAATAGAATAAAATAAGTGAATGACAATCATTTTATCTACTTAGGAAAAAATCTTATCAAATTTGCTTAATTACATGAGGGATTAAAATTTTGATGGATAATGGCCACCGTATTGATGTAGTATAGTTAGATTTCTGTGCTTGATGCTGTTGGCCTTTTTATTAAGGAAACAGACAATGTGGATTCAACACGATGAATTTCAAGTGGATTATTTCCTGCCTTTGTACCTGATGCTGACAGTTTCAAATGCAGGCTCACTGTTGGTTGGAAATACTTCTTGCAGATCCCAGCAGGGATTATCTCTTGGTGCTGTGTTGTTTGAACATTTTTGACATAGTGGCAAAGATGAAAAATTGGCCTTGATAAAAGTTTGCAGGTGGGCAACGTGTTGTAAAAGTGATTTGCAGTGGATGAGTCAGGACATTGATGCTGAGAGCAGTGTTTGTGTGACCAGGTGGCAATGAGCAAGTTTGGATTTCTAACGCTTCACTGTGGCCGAGTCTAAAAATCTGAAGTATATTGATGTGGTATAAGGTGGCAGGAAGGCAAGAAGAGGAAAGACTTGATTCAGAAATGTATAGTTCCTTGAACCTGAGCATGATACTTTCCCTGTCTTGTACTACACAAGCCCATACAGGGCTGTGTGCTCCAGACTGGCTGAGTACTGGAGCTTGTTCTTCATACACTACTCTGAATATTGTATTAAAGTATTAATAGACCGTGGGGCACTTGTCTGGCAGCCACATCAAACACCGATGGGAGTGTAGTGATCACGGGGCTCAGGTTGTGGTGCCTGTGTGGCAGTGTGCCCACCGAGCACAGCTCCTTGTGCTGCATTGGCAGGGCTGCTTGAACGTGCTGGGAACGTTCTGTCAGAGCTCCATAAGCAAACCCCGCTAGCTACCGAGGCTGCGATGAACTAGGACAGAAAGAAACAAGGGGATTTTATTGCCATTAAAAGTACCAATTTGTACAAGCCGACATTTTAAATAGTGTAATTTAAATGGAACCAAACTGATATGAATAGAACCTATTAATAAATTAAACACTTCTTTCCACCCAATATTTCACAAGGGAATTAGCAGAATAATTTGTTAGTAAATGAGCCCAGGAATGAAGCTGTGAATGACATATCTATCCTATCCCTCTCCTCCCTCTGTAATAACTGTGCAGATGTAAACAGAATGTTGCTGTGATTTCAAACACCAGCACCTCGCTTACGTACAAACACAAGCCACAGCCTCGAGTGCAGGAGGAAGGATGATTTAGTGGTTAGCCAGCCTTGGCTGCAGGAGTTAATCATGCTCTACTTCAGATTTCATGCCTTACCTCAAGCAAGTTGTTTCAGGCCAGTGTCACTCATGGGATTTAGGCATCGTGCCCAGTCCTGCCTCTCAGTGCAGGCAGTGGGGATGGCCCTGAGGCACATCTCTGGACTAGGAACCAGAGACCTGGCGGTTGGGTCAGCAGTGGAGCAGTAGCAAGTGGCAGTATTGAAACATCAGCATCCCAGCTGAAGTTTGCTGGTAGGAAAGAGTGAAGGGGATTTGTCTGTCTGCTTCCCCCTCGTGCTGGGCCCTAGGACTTGGGCACAGCCTTGCCTGCTTCCAGGAGTGTTACGATCATCCCTTCCCTCACCTGTTAGCGAAAGGGAATGTGGGCACACGTGGTCAAGCACAACTTCAGAGAAGCCCCGTGCATTCAAAGCGTCCTCTCCACGGTGCCGTGGGCGTAGGAGCGAAACGTTGACTAAACTGCTGTCGGCAACCTCGGGAACAGGTGGCAGAGCAGTGCTTGAAAATCTCCTTTCTCCCCCTCCTTCTTCTCCCTCTAGATGAAGGTCCCTACAAGCAGAAGTGGCAGAAATAGCGAGGAAGACAGCATCAGGGAGGCCACAAGCTCTCAGCGGAGCAGCTCAAGGGACCGTCTCAGTGATGTAAGTACCATTCAGGAGAAAGTGTCGCTCCATTGCCGCAATTCCCGCTGCTGACACGGCTTTTCATAAATCTTGCTGAACAAATGTTGGCATCCAGAGGTCACTGTGTAATAACTTTTTTTTATGTCATGATTGAGTGTTGTGGCATAAGTGGTTGAGCTGCCTTGCAAACACTATAATCATGGTGCAAATAATATGATAAGCGAAAGATCAGAGATGGGAAAACAAAATGAAATTGTTATTCCTTGGGGAAAGATGGTTGGATGCTTTGTTTAGGTTTGTTTTCTCGAAGAAGTTGTGCTAAAATGCTTTTTAGAGTATCTTTGAGTTTAGCTACTGAATGTAATCACATAGTTTGGGTGCAAAGTCAGTTCATCTAATTTTATGCTTCCTGCCTCCAAGATATGAAAGGGTTTTGGGGGAAAGCTGTCTTTCTCTCAGGAAATTCGATGGTACGTTGAGTGAAATGTTATGATAAAACAAAAGCAAACGGTGCCTTAGTGTGTAAACACACAAATGGGCTTTTGAGTCACCAAGAAATCAATGGCAGTGCTGGGATAATTTTATATGAAGGCTTTTTGTGTTAGCAATTAGCATTTCGCCTTCATTAAAACATGATTTTTTACTAATTAGGACCTTTCCCGTTAGGAGAGATTTAAATGAAGAACAATAATCAAACGCTGGCACAAGCATGTCTGAAATATTAAATTTGCCATTTCAATGGCAAGCCACAGAAATCCCAGAGCGAGTGGTTTTCATGTTGAGTTCTATTAATGTAAAATATGCTTCATAACTAAAACCTGTCACAGAAAACGGCTCACACCAGCTAAATTCAATTGGACAGTTAATTTAGCTTTAAAATTGAAAACACTACCTCTGCTTCAGGATGCAAAAGGAAGGGGGGGGAAAGCCTTTGATAAGTGTAATGTATTTGCTATTAAGGCTTTCAGAGCCCATTCTACAGCAGGAGAAGGGAGAAAAAGGGGAAAAAATGGCTCCCACAAATGTGTTTAAAAGCTTAAAGTATTTATTAAAAATGTCAGCAGAAAAGTGCTTTTGGCAGATTAAAGCGGGATTCAGCTTGACAGCTCTGACAGGGAAATGTGACGAGGGAAAATTCTCTCTACATGTTTGGAGTGTGAATGGGGCGCTGTAAACAGCCGAAACAGTGGGAGGAAGAGAAAAATAACGTGCCCTGTGATCTGCTTCCAGGATTGCAAACCCACGCACCGCGGTGGGGAAGTCGGCGAAGGGGGGGCCCTTCGGACAAATCCCCTTGCTGCGGGGCGCCTTGGACTGTGTTATTAGTCAATAATGATCGTCGTTTTATATATACATATATTTATGGCACTCTCCTTCCCCTCCTTTCCCTCTCCTTGGCCCCTCTTGACAGGTATGTGAGCAGGGGCGCCTGGAGGCGTTGCTGTGCCGTGAGGTGGGGCCGCGGGAGAGGAATAACATATTCAGACTTAGCGATTAGCTCGGGTCAAAGCGTTAAGTGGTCTTGGAGACTTTTCTTGTTAAGCCGATGCACTTCCAGTTTTTTCTCCTCCTTTCCCTTTGCCTCCAAAGTTGCAGGCTGAGCCTGCAGGAATTGAGCCCAAGCGCCCGATTCCTGCAGAATCTTCAAAGCCAGTTCCTCAGTCAGTTAAATTCGCAATAGGAAATAGACGCTCTGTTCTTTTAGTCAACGGGGATGTTTGGGCAGTGCCTGGAGGATGGGGCACACTTTAGAGCTTTGCTGAAGCTGCTCTTGTGACCTGGCGACCCATTGCAAATTAGAATTTTTCAAATTAGTAATTAAACAGTTTGAAAAGTAAGGTTCATGAATCACAGAATGCTCTTCGTTCTTTATTTGATGAGTGCAATTTAGCTTTAATTATGTATAACGCTTCCTCGCGTACTAGTAAATGTTCTGTAGTCTATTTAGTGACTGTCAGAAAGTCTTAGAAAGTCCCGTGGGTGCAATCGGATGGTTTTCCCCATTTGTGTACAAAGGAATAAAGTGGCAGATTCCTCTTTGCAGAGAGGGAGCAGGGAAGGGGAGAGCAGAGGACGACGGGCGGCAGTGTCGATTCCTGCAGGGCTTTCTGTCCAGCCTGGTCCCTGTCTCTCTGAAGCTGTTCTTCCCAGCACGCTGTTGAAATGGCTGGTGTGCGGCTGAACTGCTGCAAGCCCTTATGTGGGGTACTGAGGATTCAGCAGCCCCAGGCCAGTGGGGGTGTAAAGGGAAGGCAGGGATGGTTTCCCCTGTGGTTAGTGGTTTAGAAATGGAGGCTCTGGCACACGGCTGTGCTGCGTGGCCGCCCATCCTTGCCGAGGGATGCTCGGAGGCGGGAGGCACCTGGACTGTTTCCCTCTCCCTCGAGTAGCTCTCCTGGGGTTTCTTGGCGCGTTTGGCCTTCGGGACTGTTTTTCACGCTGCCTTTCCCTCCCATCTCTTTCCCCATTAACTTGAGTGAACAATGGAGTCAGTGAGGCGGGAGGTGGCAGGTTTGGCTGCACGGCAGCACACAGCAGGTGTGGTGGGAAATGTGTGTATGGAAGCGGCGGCTCCAGCATTCAGCACTGCCACCTTAGGAGTGCTGGAGTCCTCCCTCTGGCCTCATTGTTGGGCTCCATTTAGAAGGCACTATTATGAACAGCTTAGCTCCTCTGTGTGATTTGTTTCTTGAGGTGACTTGTTCAATGGGATGCCAGCAAGTTGTTCTTTATTTACATTAATGCATGTCATTAGTCTCTAATGGACCATGAAGTCAAGAGGTGGCCTGGTCTGTCGTGAAATAATTGCACTCTAAAGAAAACTGCAGCAAATGATTGATTATGTCTTGCACACACACAATCTCACACACACACACGCAGCCATCAGTCCATCCACAACAAAACCCAGAGGGCTTTGCTGCTTCTTTGCCACAATGGAAGTTCTGTGGGGAAACAACTTCATAGTAAGACAGCAATTGTCTGTCTTGTATAGTACATCTTTCCAGACATTACACCGAGTGCCATTTATTATGGGTCATTAGGGAAAAAAGTGCTTATTATGAGCTAGTGAAATCATCTCTGGCTGCAGAGGTTTGATTTGTTGAGACTGGTCTCTTCTTTAGGATGATGAAACTTTGGAACAGAAAAACAGTTGTAGCCCAGGTTGCCAGAGCAGATGGTGTGGTGTGGGGTAGATGGGATGGGAATTTATGCTCCCAGGGTTGATGTAAAAATCCCTTAAAATCTATAGCAAAGCTGACATCCTTATTACACGTGTACTCTCAGGTCTTCTACAGCCAATGCAGAGTCAACAGCCTTTTTTCAAAATGGGATTTTCCTCTTGCTGTCTTTCATAGTGAGGTAATTGGAAGTTGCCAGAGAATTAAGAGCCAGATAAGCCATATTGCTATTTTGTTGTGTTGACCCAAGTAAAAGTGGAAGGCTTGGGCATTTTGTTTTGGTTTTTTTTCCCCCATGTTCCATAATTGTCCTAATCTTTTCTGATGTCCTGAACAGTCCAAAAATCCACACAGAGCCTTGTATAATGGGTTGAAAAAAAGGTTTTTATCTTTTTCTTGACCCATCAGCTTAAGAACTGCCTGCTTTTTAATGGATTTTCTCCCTCACTAAATTGAATGGATCGTCCCTCATTATCATTTAAATAGAAGCCTCACTCCCTGTGAACATGGAAAATTTGAATGTGGTAGTAGAGCTGTGATAATTTGAAATATTCGGAAGGTGGGGGCAGGGAGGGGGAGCAGGAGGCAGAGTGCAGAATTGCTGAATGTAATTGTCATGGATTCTCAATTTTGTTGCCACAAGATGGGAAAATAGACTAATAATTGTCTTCCAACCCTAGTAGAATAGTTGCCCTAGTTAGCTGAAGCTAACACTCTAATTGTCATGGGGGCACAGAGATGAATGAGGATGTATGCAGGGCACAGCCAGGGCTAAATTGAGTGATATACTAAGGCAAAGAGCAAATTGGCAATTATTGGCCCAGCTGAAAAGGTTGGCAGGTGTGCTGCTTTCTCACGAGCCCTTAGGGGGAAATTGGAAATATAAAATATCGACCATAAATACTCACTGATTAGGAAATATGTTGCAAGAGGTGCTGGCCACTTAAGAGTCAAAACTCTCCTTTTCAAGGGATTGGCTTCAGCTCTGCATAAACCCACCAAGCACTGCTGCTAAGTTGTTCAGAGCTTTTTTCTTCTCATCCCCCAGACTATCTTTTCTAATTTTCCATCATCCTATCCTTGTATGTATGTTTGTTTTTCTTTAAACATAATAAATGAAGAGCAGCCTTTTAGGAAATGCAGAATTTTTCCTCTCTGTAAATGTTCTTTGATAAGTGTTTAGCATATTGTATAGACTAGATATAAAATTCTCTCTCTGGTAGATGAATACAAAATAACTTCTGTGATTTCTAATTCAAACAGTTTGCTGTGATCTGCTTTTCTTTGTGTGCCATCACAGGCACTATCTCTCCCTTCCCTCCTACTTTCTGTACCACGCTTCCCCTCCTGGGGCAAGGGGATTAAAGCAGCAGCAGGGTACAAAGATGCAAGCCCATTATGTGTGCCTCAGGCTGAAGTACCTTGCCAGAAGCGTGATCAGATGAGCCTCTGAAGTGAGAATTGGACTACAGTCACACCACAGGTCCATACTTGCCCACTTTGCAAACTTTGGCACCTGTGGGATGCCTGGTCATGGCTCTGGACAGGGTGGCAGTGGCACAGCAGAGCTTGCATGTCTCAGGCCAGGAATACCTCAGTATGATGGTAGTCAAGGGTGTTACTGAGAGCACTGAAGGAGCTTTTTGGAAGACCTGGGGTAGTGACCTGTGTACTGCAAACTCTTTGTGGCACATGCTTGTTCCCCATGTATGATCCCCAGTTTGAAGAGTGAATCATGGAGTTTAGCAAAATAAAGATACAATGGGATAGTTTTAAACCTCCCTCCTTAAGCAGTGAGTCTTGGGAAACTGGTTTGGAAATAACCTGCAAGGATTATGAAACCTTTCAAGCCACATTCTTCTGCAGGCAAAAATTGATGTCCCTTCAGCATGCTATCTACCCTTATCTATGTGTCCCTCAAAAAAATCAGATTCTTGCCTGAAAACTGTCCCAGCAGAAATTATAAGCAAAGTTGTAATGACTTGATGAAACTTAAGGTAGTGAAGAATAGCTAGAAATAAAGAAAGTCTGAAGGTTTTGTGAAGTTGGCTGATGGGTGATGGTCTGAGTGGGAGCAGGACTTGTGCATGGTCTGTGTGCTTCAGAAATGTGAGGTCTTTCTGTATTGCTCCTGACTAACTGTACATGGTTTGTTCATTCCTGGTCAGCATTCATCCTTCCTTCTGCTGTCTGTGGCCATCAGCATGGGAATCCAGGTGTGTTGGAAGCTGGTCTGTAGCTCATCTAGGGAGTTAACAGATGTTTAGACCTTGTGTAGTTTGATACCCTACTGAGCTGGTTTTGCACTGTTTCCAGGTAAAACCCCATTTGCTTACACAACATGATAAGTGAATTAAAGAAGGAACACATTCCAGTTGTGCATGACATCCAGAGTCATTCATCACGTATTGTGGTTCTGGTGTCAGGTCCTGGTTTGTAATCAAAGTGAACATCAGATGCACTCTGTGACCTTTGCCAAGTCAATTGAGCCCATTGTATTAATGGACAGGAGTATGGCTGTGGAGATGAATTTTGTTAAGAGACTCTGCATTAAGGTCTGGGATATCTTTAGCCCTTGGCCCTTTTTGCCCTCCTCCTCTCACTCCATGACGTTTAGGTCTTTTAGCCAAAGAGGAGGGAAGCAAGTACTAAAAACAAGAGCTAATTTTGTGGTCATGCTGCCATCATCTGCATCTAATCCCCTTCTCATTCATATATCAAGGATACAAAAGATCCAAGCTGAAACTTAACTTATTCAGTGAGAGTGGGGAATTGGCTTGAGGTGCCCAATTACCTTGATTATTACTAAATATTTTATTTTAAATTTTAAATTTATAACTTTATTATTAAAGCATTTCCTACTGTCTTTCTAGTTCAAGAAATAATCCAATAGCTTTAAGACACTGAACAGAAGGTATCTTGATTTCTTTTGCATCATGAGAACAGTCAAAGGCCTTGCTTTTATACAAGGGAAATAACTTCTGCTATCAATTGAATAGATGATCTCGGGAAACCCACTGAAGGTTGTTGGTGAGATTTGGTCATGATTTTATTTTCTAAATTGCAATTGCAGTGTTTATCACCAATAAAGGAAGAATTATTTTAAATCCAAATGCAGATTGCAGTGTAACTCAACTCTCAAGGACATGGGTGGGGGGGACAGTAGAGTCTTTACACAGTTAGATTTTGTCTTTGCTGCCAGAAAGGTGTACTTTTTTATATCCAGTGTAATTAACAGGAGAGCTATCCCAGGGTAGAAATAATTCACTCTGCGACATAACTAAAATGTCTTGTCTGTGCTGTCTGGTTTTGTTTTTAACCTTGGGCTTAAAAGGAACCCAAAATCTTTAGTTGTAAAAGAGCACATCATCTGCAAAATATTATAAGCCATTTATCTTTATGCACAAATGCCATCTAGCACTGTAGTTCCACTTATGTGTCATTAAATGCACAGACCACACTCATTTTGCCCCTAACTAGTAACAGTCTCCCTTGGAAACCCAGGGTATTCCAGGCAGTGCTGAAAGAGGCATGAGAGGTACAAAAGCTGGTGCTGAACCAGGCAGAGAGGCCCTCTGCCTTCCCCCAAGGCTCTGCTCGGGATTGCCCAAAGGCAGCAGAGTCTGCAGGCTGGCACAGAGGTGTCCACAGCAGCAGCTTCACCCTCTGGCCCCTGCCTGCCCTTGGGGTGTGGGGGCCATTGCTCTGCCAGTATCCTCCTGCAGTGCTGGGCTTTGCTGATCCGAAAGCTTTTGGAAAGGTGACATGGCAGCTGTTCCTGCAGTTGGCTGCAGAGAGCTGCCCAGCTGGGTTCACCATCCTCTGCCTTGGAACTGCCCATTGGCTGCACCTTTCCTGCCTGCAGTGTTCTCCTCAGTGTTTGAAAGCATCACTGAGCCTGACTGGCTGTCTCAGCTGAAGCAGTAGGAGATGTTCTGGAGTTTGGTCTTCAGTCACCCAAAGCCACCAGGCAGGTGCTGTGCAGATCAGTGCAGCAGTGGCATGAATGTGACTAGCTGGGTACCATGGTGCCCAACATCACAAACACACTATTTAGAGAGTAAGAATTTGGTAGCCCTCCTGTAACTGCTCCTGTCCTGTAGCTGGGAGCCTCTAAGTCATTCCAGATGAAGGTTTGCCCCTCTTGCCAGACAAGCACAGTCAAAGGAGGTTTCTTCAACTCTGCCAAGTTAAACTTCCACTAAGATTTCTTGTTTTTGCAGCCATGATTGATAACTTCTCTCATTATTTGATCTTGCTATAGAGATCTATGGACTAAGCTATGTTTATATCAACCTCAAAGATTTTTTTTCTTTAGGAACTTCCTCACAGTTGCACACCAACTGTTCTGCCCTGGCACTCATAGCTGGTACTAGCTGGGGCTTTGAAAGTTGCTGCATGTGGCAGTTGGTATGGATCATCCTAGAGAGCCTGCAGTGTTCCCAGTTAAGCAAGAAAGCAATAATGGTTTGTTAGATCTGCATAAAACTGCATGGAAACAGCTCTGGAGAGTGTGGGACATGGCTGTGCATAAACCTCTTTGTTGGAAAGGATTTGATGAATTGAATCCAAAGTGTTCAACAGTTACTAACTTTATACATGCAATAAAAATTTGGGGTGGGGAAGAATCCCCCATCTTTTTCCCCTCCTCATTTCCAGGAAATTTAATGTTAGAACTTGTAAGGGAGGAAGAAGTTCTTAGATGTGAAAAATGCCAGAGTAAAGTGACATTCAGTTTCAATTATTTCTGTTGTAACACTTTATTCAGCAACTGTTGTTATTGTTTTCTACTCAGTGGTTTTAAATCAGTGGTCTGCAGATTCCTGGGGTTCTTGGACAGCTTGGGATGCCTGAAAGTTATCGAAGAAAAGTAGGTCTGTTGTTAGTGCATTTGAGTTTGTTTAGGGGTTGGCTCCATCCTGGAGAATATCCTGAGTGTACCCAAAAGACTGAAAATAACTGCTGAAGCTCTGAGAAGCTGTTTCTCTAGGGAGAAGCTTCTAATGAAACCTCTTGTTTCTGTTTTTGGTTATTATTTCCAATTTGTTAGACCTTGTCAGTCCTTGTTAAATCTGAGTTGATGGGGCAGGGGGAGAGAGTGAGAACTTCCTTCCTTTCTCCTTCCTCCTGCCTCTCCAAGCAGATAATTAGCCCTCTCCTCAGTTCTTGGGGTGCTTTGGGTGCACTGCCCACTCAGCCTGTCCAGAGTGTCACAGCAGATAGATGTGCTCAGCTGTTCAGTGTATTTATGTAGATAGCAGGGTATTGTTTGTTATTTTAATAACAAACAAATAAAAAACACACACCTTTTTCTATACAAGGCTGAATTCTATGACTCATTTGGGTTTCTTTTTGAAATTGAAGGAGAGATAGGTTTGTCTTAGTTTCTCAAAAGCAGAGCTAAATCCTACTGCCCTTCATTTCACCAGTCTAGCTTTATTTCTGGGCAGTTTACATTAAAGAGGCTTATCAATAATTCTGGGTTTTGGTATTGTCTGAAGGCATAGGCCAAATCACTGTGTAGTATGCAAAAGGCAGAGTGACATGCTGTTAGTGGTTTGGGACTGCTGTCCTGGACTCCCCTGGGCACACTGTCCTTTTCCTGAAGAGCAGAAGCCTCCTGAGCCTCAGCAGGACAGGGGTGCAAACATTGCATGCCAGGGCTGGGGACTGGAACCCAGTTGCACCCTGGCTGCAGTGTATGTGTGTAAGGCCTGTGAAGAGCTGTGCCACAGCTTTCCTTCCACCTGGCACACTGGTTCCTGTGCCAGCTGGTGAGAGGGTTCATGAGGAGCACTCCCTCCTCCAGCAGCACACTCACTCATTGTAGGGCTTTGCTGTTTCCTCTTTGCTTTGGAAACTTTCCTCCATGGGCTCTTGGCTGGCAAATTTTGTCTGTGGTGTCCAGAACAGTGGCACAGAGTGTGCATGGCCAGACTGACAAGACAATCGAGGCTTTCACTGTGTGCAGGAGTCTGGAAAGGTTTCTGTGTGTATCTAGGTATCTTCTGATCATAAGATTTGCAAACTGGTAGCACAAAGGAACTGTTATCTTACTGGTGGAAAATTACAAGTACTTGCAGTAGCCTGCAATCAGTTTGCAGCAATCTCTTTGGGGGTATTGTGCTGTTGTGGTGATTTAGTAACACGATAACTTCTGGCACTGCTGCATAAAGACAAACAATCCTCAAGATCAGCCTGGAACAATTCAGTATTTTTGTTCAGGCTTTGGTACCCACTAGAACATCAGTCTTGCAAACGGGACTGCTAAGACTCTCTGAATCTTGTTTAATAAAACCACGTAGTGAGGGCATCATGATTATAAATCACACTTGGAAATTAGCCTGCAGAGTACTTGCTGGATCTTGTGATGTCACTGCCACCACTGTGCCCGGCTGCTGGGTAATTTGCAAAAAGAAGGCATAGAGCAGCAGCTGGAGATAGAGGTAGAATTCATTTACCCACTTGGAGAAAGCCACTGCCAGTGAAAAAGAGCAGCTCGACAGCCTTGGGTTGTAGAGAGGGAAGGGATCCAAGTGACTGGAGATGGTGTAATGAATAGGAAAAGAACCAAATGATTTGGCAGCATGTGAAAGAGGTAAGGATGTGGTAGAGAAAGGAGCAGGAGGAGCTGAAATGAAGAGCAGGAGTAAACAATGTAATTTAACTGATTCAAAAGGGACAGAATGCTTATTAAAGCTCTGAGAGATGATAAATTAGTGCTTTGCTGCTGTTGTTGTTTCAGATAGAGTTGTCATATGGCAATACTGCAGCAGTTAAGGCTGAAGGCTCATGGATTTATAGTGGGGAAGGAAAAGTGGGATACACGGTTCCGTGCCTGAAAGTTGGAGTTGGTGAGGTGAAATGTGCAGCCCTGATTCAGGCCAACCTCCTCACACCCCTTGCTGTTCCTTGGAAGCTGCCCTTAAAATGCTGAAGGGGATGTTCAAGAAGCCGACTCTGCTGCTGTGAGGGTGGATCCCAGTCTGAGAGCTTTTACCCAGGCTGGGAGGTGCTGTCAGAGCCCTGCTTCAGCTGTGAAACCCTTGTCTGAAATAGCCCTGGAGCCTTCACCTGGAAATGCTCTTTTGCTGTTCCTCCTGTGGCAGTACCTAGAATGTCAGAAGATCATTTGAGACGCTCCGGTTGGGAAGTTTTCCCCTAAGGAGCACTGGGCTGGGGGAGGGAATCACAGAATGATTCTTATCTTCAATTACACAGAATCTCTTGCATTACTTACTGTGGCGTGTTGTTTCCTCCCACAGAGTTCTGCTCAGTCGCTTTCAGGAAGAGGCTACTCCGTAAGTCATTTTACAGCTCATTCTTTCACTTCTGTTGATGTTGATTGCAGAGGTTGACACTACCTATTGCATAGCCACTCAGACCAAAGAAACACACAGCACAGAGAGCAGGGTTAGAGTACAGGGCTGTCATGCACCTGGCAGGGGACAGCTCTGTCGTGTGACAGTCTGTGAAGAGTCTCAAGACTTCTTCTATTTCATTTTATATTTACAGGGAGAGTTTGGCTTGGTTTGGTTTGTTGTTTGTTTTTTAATAGTGGATTTCAGCTAGATACCTCCTGAGAATTAAAAGGCATGAGAGAGAGTCAGGAGAGTTTTCAACACCAGTGGGAAATGCTTCTCTCCTCCCTCCCCCATACAGGTTTTAATTTGTGCTTTAAATACAAGAATAAAATACAAAAGTATTCCATTTTAAGAAGAATTGTGACCCTTACCAGTGTGAATAAAAGAAATGTCAGTCTTCTTTTATTGACAAGCTCTCTTATGAAACGAACTCCCCTGTTTTCAGAGAAGGCTGTTGCTGATGTTTTCTTCCCAGGAGTATTACAGGTACCAGTGTTCTAGGGTTGGTGTTACAGGACCAGGACACATCTGTGTGTATGCAATGTGCTGTTGGATTGACCATTTCTGTCACATGTACCTTATTTCTATGTGCAATAATGACATTTCTTATTGGAGGTGGTATCATTGTTTATTTTGGGTACCTTTGTTGCTCAGCTCCCCAAAAAGGCAGGCACATAGACCTTACTGTCTATATTAGTAAGGAAGTAGAAGAGAATATGAGTGGCTTAGTATGTCAAGATGAAAATTCCTGGAGTTGCATTATATCTGACTGTCACAAGTGTGTGGTGTGTAGGTGTCTGTTAGGATACCCTAGTTGTTCAGCAAGTCATGTACACCCTCGCTGCTTGTCCAGAGGCTGCAGGTGAAGGCACCTGCCAATCTTGTATGCAAATCTGAACAAGAATGTCTCGTCCACCTAACAGTTCCTGTTTACCCTTACTGACAATAATTGTTGTTTTCACAACTTTTGCCATGATAAAGTTTTGCTTTCTAGGTGAATGGTCCCAAACTCTTTTTTTTTTACCAAGAACTGCAACAGTCCCTCTTCCTAGATCAGAAAAAGAGTGAATTTTATCTACTTCAGGAAGTTGATGTGGAGACTTGATAAACTTTTTTTTTTTTTTATGATGCTCACTTGAATTATTTTCTTTCAATAATTTATGTTGTATGTTTAGAGTAGTGTGATGGAACCTGTGAGCTCCTACCCAGTGCTGTGTGCACAGAGAAAAAATTGCTAGGCAATGCAGAATTTATGGTCTGATTTCATGGCCAGGCTGTCACACACTATCATCTGTTTTATCAGAAATTCCTAACAGCAGACTAAGTAGGTTTTCATCAGAAAGCTGTTACAAAATAACATGACTTGAAAAGTCTTATGGTTTTAATGAATTAATGTCACAAATTTTTAGACAGTAATGAAACGTCTTCTAAGTTTCCTCCTGTCTAAATCTTAAATCTTTCCAGCATCCCAGGTGAGTATCATGACTTCATTCACTGAGTGATGAGGAATGGTTGCTCTAGGACCAGTTGAGCACTGCTTCCCATACACACGAACAGTTGGATTCACCTTGGCTTCTAAAGGCAGATGCTCTATCTTCTGTTTGTCTGTAACATGCCAGGCAGGCCTGTGGCACCACATAAATAATAATGAATCGTCTCCACAGATTTTATGAGTGAGGGCATGGTTTGGGAATTAAACAATTTCCCACTGGCTATATCATGGGTTGCAAAATCTTAATGGAAGAAGGCCAAAGAATTCTTTTTAGAGTCTCAAGGCAATAAATCATAGGACTGTTTTCCTCCATTGCTGGCTGTTAAGAAATTTACTTTTGTCTCTCGGTGCAATGGTTTTGAGAACATTTCTAGGTCCTTCTCTGTGCATGTGTAGGGACAAGGTTCTTTTATTTAGCCAACCCATAACTTCTCAGGGGAGGTTAAGAGCTTTCTGCAGGCCAAGGCAGTGCTTTGAGATCATGATCACTGTGAGCCGGGGTTGCTTTTCCTTATGGGTTGTCATTTTCCCTATTAAACTTCCTTCTGCCTCACCATGTACCGGCTGCTGAAGCTGACCGTTTCCCCTAAGGCTCTGATGCTGCTCTAAATTGATTTAGCATAAGGCAGAGACTATCACTTCCAGCACTGCCAGACCTTGCTGGCCCAAACCTGCATTGGAAGCTGATTCTCCCAGGTGGCAGAGAGATGTTCAAACCACCAGTTCAAGGCAACTGGCCCCAAACCAGGGATTGTCCATAATATCTTGTAACAGTTTTCATTTTCCCCTGAAAGCAGCTGTATGTGAAACACTAGGACAGTGTATTGGCTCTGCCCCTGTTTACATCAAATAGATTGTTTGCCAAGCATGAAAGCAGGATAAAAACCAGTGCAGCAGGAGTGATGATGGAGACACCATTCTTGTGTTGAGTGCTCCTCCTGCTATCTGCACACAGCCTGTGTCGTGGAAGACTGTCACTTGCAGAGTGATGATCTATATCACTGCTCAGTGAAGTTCTTGTGCTGGGTTTCATGAGCAGCTGTTCCAATACCACAAACTATTTTGTGCTTGTTCATTTTTAATTAGCTCCTTTCTAATCTGCACACTCACCAGTCACTTGCTTCAGCCACCCTTGTAAGATGTTTGCTTTCAGAAACATTTGTGGAAAATGCACATTTTTAAGGAAATGTGCATTCACAAAAAGGAAGACTTAAAACCTGGAGTAGTAGATTAGTATGAGAAGTCTAAATCCAATGTTCAGCTCGTCCAGCTGGGCTGCAGAGGGGAGATTTGCAAGACCTGGCTGTGCAGTCAGGCAAGATACTGCTGCAAACCTCGGCACACTGCTTGGGTAGAAGGTGCAGACTCTGGAGCTAGAGTAAGAAGAAAACTAAATGCAAGTGTCTAAATAATAACTCCTGAGTGTTCAGTATTCCAACAGCTTCTTTGACATCAGGCTTCCCATTGAATATTAAGTGCCTAAATAAGGACCATGCTTGAAATAACTCTCTGAAACTCTGATCTCATTGAAGTTACCACATAACCTCTGGTTAGCTTCAGCTGCACCTAGATTTGTAGCCTCAAAAATAGAGTTAACAGTGACTTGGCACATAGCTTCACAGTCTGTCTGTAGATGTCACAGACAAAATTTCTTATAAATCTATTTCCCAAAATAAAATTTTATAGGCATTTGCTTTTACTTGGGTAACACGAGACATATCTTTGTCTGTACTGTTTCTGCAAGGTCCTTATCTCATCAGTAGCATGTGTTTCATATCCTTATCTTATTAAATGTATACTTCCGCTGTACTGAGAAATAGAATGCTAGCTTGTTTGTGGAGGTTAATATCTTATTCCCTTTATGACTTGATGGTTACATACGTGTGATAAACTACTCCAGCCATTTGTCACACTTCCTGCACACACAAATGAGATTAGTGATTTTAGTCAGAAAGGTCTGTCTGTCCTCTGAGCAGACAAAACAGATTTGGTAACAGGATGAGAGGCCTGTCTACGTGAAAATGCACTGATTTGTTAATGCCAAGAATTAGAAATTAGATGTATGTTCTGGTTTCTGTATGTCACAGATACATATAAATATATCTCCACCCTGTGAACTGTTTTCAGATTTATTTCTGATAGTTGGGTCAGTTGAGAACCTATCATGGAAAGTAGTTACAATGAACATAAAACCAGTATATACAGTTTGCTATTAATGTCTAAGAAGTTGCAATTGTTTATAAGGTTCAGCACATTGTATAGACAAACCCAAGCTGTAGTTGAACTCGACTCGTTTTGTGGAAAGCATGGAAAAGGATAGAACTGGGAATATGTGGTAGCTTAAAAAAATAAACAAAAAACCTCTTCCAATAAATTATGTAGTTTATTTATAGAGCATCTGTGCAGCTGTTCCCCTTCTGAAATGGAACGGGATAATATGTGGGAGTGAACAAAAGAATAAACTTGAAAGCATATGGCAAATGGGCAGCCAGTGAACCAACCTGTCTGAGTGTACCTTGGAACAGAAGTGCAGGAGGATGGGATGTCTTTGTTTGCTTTTATTTGTTCTTGGAAGATTATTTTTAAAATAAAAACAGTAACATACATTTGGCAACAGAGGCAGCTGATTTTTATTCTGAGCTTCTGTAAAATATCAAAGTCTTTGCAGCCTAGTCAAATCCCTGGCAGCTCATCAAATTCTGTTGATTTTACATCTTCCTCGTTGAGCTCCGGAAACCAACGTCTCCTGTAACTGGGGCTGCAGCTCATGGATAGGAAGGAATGTGCAAAACACCATAAGGCTTGCAGAGACACTTGGGTCATCCACAGTCAACTCTGTGCTATCTGCAGCCTTCTTCCCTTCTGCTTGGTGAAAGAGATGATGATCTTGTTTACTCTGGTGAAGCTGGAACCTGGGCTGGTACAGGCGAGCACTGGGTAGGTTTTGAGCACCCCGAGCCCTGTTGCACCATCTGCCTGCACCCCAGTCTGCTCCTTCCTGACTTTCAGGTGGTTTTGTTGACTTACAGCATGGAGTTAGTGTCCAGTGCAGTGAGCTCAGTGGGAATGATTGCAAAGTGCTAGGTAATCGTCGGCCTGGGAACTGCTGACTTTTTGCAGGTTCATAGGCCCTGTAAAGCTCTTTTTCATGGCCTGTTTTAGTTTTGTGCCAGCTCAGTGCAGTTCTGTGAAGCCCTGAAACAGATGGTCCCCTCTAAGGAGGCTGTTCCCACGCCAGGAATCCTCGGTGCATGCACAGGCAGGTTCACTGTTTCAGTATAATGGTTACAGAGGCTTGCTGAGGATCATGCCAGCAGCATTCCCTGATCTCCTCTGTGCTTCAAGGATACTCTTGTTCTCTTGGGCTGGAGGCCAAATTGTCAGACTTGGAAAAGCACCTTCCACAGCATCTTTTCTGTACAGAGATTAAGTCTGTGCTACTTCCTGCAGGTAGCACGGTCCAAGACCCCAGGTATGCCAGCTTTGGGATTGACATGGAGAAACTGGTGTCCTGAGAAGGATACACTTCTACATAAAGATGAACAAAATGATTGCTGTGAAGCATTCAGTGCTTCTGGTTGGGAATTCTTGAGTGTGCTTCAGCTCATGGCTGTGGAATCACGCTCAGTGACCAGTGGCAACCTTGAATTGTAACTAATGAGGCTTCTCCACATGGCCTGTCATACACTAGTGACAAATCTCTCCTCTGTAGGTAGGTAAAGTTTCTTAGCTGGGCTGGAAAATTCACTGTATTTTAGGAACTTTGATAAATTAGCATTTTTCCTTGCCAAAAATCAATATTGGAAACAGGGCTCTTGTTATGAATCTAAAACTCCTTGAGCTGGAGCCAAAGTTAAATGATAAAAGTGAATTTAATGTGTATTTCCTACAATAGTGTGCCTGTGAGCTGGCAACATGAGCAAGACTTTCTGGACAAGATTTATGAATAGGGGAGTAATAATTCCAAAATAAGTATCAATCTCATTTTGCCAAGATGCCAAGTATGAAAGAGGGACTAGAATTGTCTCTCTCTTCTGGACAAGAAAAAGAATGGCACGTAGGTCCCCTTCAGGTGGAGCAATACTCTGTCTTTAAAGAAGACAGATACTCAGTTACGAAGAAAAAAGGGACTACAATAAAGTGATGTATCCTGTAAGAGCAATGACAGCACAAAGGATTAGAAAAAACAGAAGAACAATAATATGTAATAGAAACATAAATAATTTTGAAATGAATTCTCCCTCTAAGATAGCAGGGATTTTAGAGAGACAGGAATATAATGGTGGGTGTCAATCCAAAGCACTTAACTTCTGCTGTTTTTCTTTTCACATGTTTCTAAATAGCCTCACTTTAAAAGAACTGTCCACATGCTTCAATTCACCTGGACAAGATGAGTTCAGTGAATAAATAAAGAGTTTGTTTGCTCTGAGTGCTGTATGGGATGGAGCCAGGTTACTGTAAACCAGCTGAGGAGCTGGCCCCTTGACTTGGGAGGCTGTCCCATAACCCATGAGATTAAATGCTGTTGAGTAATTAGTGCATGTATTATTTCAGATCCATGGGAGCTCTTGAGGGTTTTTGAAATGTCCCATGAAAAGTGTAAGCAGAAGTACAAACATAAATAAACTGCATATTTCAGCTTTACAAATAGCGAAGTCCATGAACTTCCTCACAACACATTTTCCTTTAGAAGTTCCCTTTTCTCAAAGTCTGTTTCTTCTTAGATGACCTCTGCTTTTAATTAGGATGAAAAGTCCCATAAATTTTCACTCGTCTCCACAGCCATAAAGAGGCACAAAGGGCCCTCTCTGGCTGCGTTTCAGGCTGCCTGAACCAGTGGCTTTGGCAGAGGGGCTGTGTAGGAGGCTCCCGGCGCAGCCGTACCCGCTGCTCTGCCCCTTTGTCCCTTGGCTGGAGCAGGATGGGCTGCTGCTGATTTCCATCAGCCCCTCAGCTGCAGGGGAGGTGCCACCAGCTGACACTGAGCCCCTTGAGGGACTGAGCATATGACTTCTGTGTGATTTTTGCCCACATTTTTAATCTCCTCTGCCATTGCCCTCAGCTCAGGGCAGTGGGGGGGATCAGATCTCTAATCTGACTAGAAAGACGCTATTGTTACACAGACACATCCCCCAAATTCCCAGTGCTCCTCGGCTTTTGGGGTAGGATAACCTTGCTGCCACTGGCCTTGCACACTAAAATGAAGAGTTGTCCTAAATCCATCTTGAATTCACCAGCCTGGAAAGGATTACATCTTGCTGAAGAGGAAAGGCAAAGGATTTTGAGAGTATCTGGTCTTTATTTCTGGACCTTTTTGATTAAGACTGTCCTGAGGCAGTTGTGTCAGATAGATGCTGTGGCTTTCTTTGTGTAATAGGGCAAGGTATTTGCTTGTCTGTCTCAGCTGTTTTCACATTGATATTTGCTCTCGTGGCTCTCTTTCCTTACAAACCATTGCCTTGTCTTAACCGTCTTTTCCCTTTATCAAAACCAACAAAAAGATGATTAAAACAGACAGTTGATTAGTAACAGGGTTACTTACCTTATGAGCACAAGGGTTAAGTGTGGATTCTCTTGGGGGATTTGCTTTTGAATTTTCTTTAGTTCTCTAATAGCCTTGTGCAGTGAGAATTGGCATTGCCAGGGTTTTGTAACTGAAGAAGGGGTTAAAATAGCCAATTTTTGCAGCACCTCCTGCAATTCTAGAAAGCCAGGGAATATGGGGCAAAGGCAGAAATTTAAATTAATCCGTTGTGTGCAACTTGTGTGCAAGAGACAGATCACAACAGGCCTGGGAGACCTTCACAGTGCCATTTGGCAATTGGCAAGGCCAAGTACTCTGCTTTTTTTTCAGTTCTTTGTTTTCTGAAATGGCTTTATGGAGACAGTGGTGTAATTCTGAAATTCAGGCATCATCACACCCAAAAGTTGTTCATTATAAGTCTTGTTTTAAGACCCGTTGAACAATGAGACTAATTTCATGGAGAAATTTTTAACTTCAAGTTCAGAATATATAGCTTAGTTTTTGAGTGATTGTGTCTATTCTTTCATTTCTCAGCTCATCATAGGTCAGGAAAGTCAAAGGCACTGAGGTTGAGTAAAACAACTGTTCATCACTCTGAGCTCTGCTTTGTTTTTGTGTGAATTGTCTGCTTCTGCAGCACCTTTGGTTTCCTTACTTTTTATAAAGTTTGGTTTACTATCCAGCTCCTGGAACAGATCCAGCCACCAAAGCTGCTTTTTAATTAGCCCTGTGGTCCATCCGGTGTGTGTGTACTAACGTCTCGGTCTACAATGTACTCCCAATGAAAGGGAACATCTGCCACAGAGGCTTGTAACCTCGAGGTCAGTTTTGAGCTCAAAATTGCTTTTGATTATGGTGTTAGTATGTGTCTCAGAAAAATAATAAAAAACCCAGCACGCGTTAGTGGTGGGTGCACGGGGCTGCTGCCTTACCCACCTAGCACCACCTCTAGGTAGCAACACAATTAGCTGCTTCGTTTATAGACTCGTGCCAGATGCATTGCTGTGCCACTGATTGTGAATATTCAGAGTTTTGTAACCAAAACGATGGAAAATGGGTGTATAATTACATCACTGTGGACACGTCTGCAGCCTTTTCTACAGGAATGTAGCCTGATTCATACCTTTGCTGTCTTTCATCTCTGCTGTGTGATGGATAAGACTTTGTGTGCCTGGACACTTATGGTCTAGATCTGCAGTATCCTGAGGAATTTTCTTCTCTGATTAATTCACCACATGTGTTCTCCAGAAAGCCACATGATGTTGGCAGTCTTTGAGAAGCATGTTAGGACAGTGTGGGTGCTGGGTGTTTTCAAACCCTGGTTCAGTTTTTTTGGCAGGTACTTTGCTCTCTGTAAGCAAAAAGAAATTTGGGGTCTGATTCAGAAGCAATCATGTGGTTCTTGGGCTTTTCTGGCCATGGTTAGACTAGATGTGGGAATGGTTGGTGCTAGCCTTGAAATCAGCTAATCAAAGCAGGAGGACTTTTTGACATACTGTAGCAATTAGAGTGCTGCAGATGAAGGATGGTACAGGCTGCATAGTGTGTGCTTTTAACTTACGCAGCATCATATTCAGACCACATGGTAGTTACCAAAGGAAAAAAAATGTTATATTGAGGTGGGTAAAACTTACACCTGTTTTAATGGATTGGTGACACTTTGCCATCAACGGCAGTGGTTTTGCCTTGGATCACATGCAGTCTACAAATAGCTAGAGCTGAGCAAGTGAAAAGGCAACTGCTGTCTGTGCAGTTCAGGGTATGGTTTAATAAGGACTTTTCTTCAAAATTATTCTTGATGATCTGATTTCCATGTATCATCGGACTACTGTGACAACTATTAGGACTTCAGTAGCAGTGACTGTTGTGTGACCAAAGCCATGTCCACTTCTTTCTGCGACCTAGTTAAGGATAGCAAATGGTGTCAGTGGGAGAAATTTTTTACTGGCTTCACTAGGTGAGGACTAGGACCTTCAGGCTCTGGGCAGCAGCAGCATGAACAGCTGAGAAGCTAAACTTAATGGGATGCTTGTAATGAGCCAAAGATTCAAAATTGGTTCTCAAAATCACTTGTTTAAAAGGCTTTTCTCTGTAAACATTCTTAGCAAAACGTAAGCAGGTGTTGACACAAGTGTGACTGTGGGGCTCATGATCAAAGATCAAAACTCTTTTAGTTAGCAAAACATGTTTTCCCCACTGTATTCACATTGCTCTTCCAAAGCTGCTTAATAGCATCTAGGCCAAGTAACACACTGGTTTAAGAGAAAAAAGCTTCAAGCATGACTATTAGGCCATCAGAGTGCAGATGCCAGGGACCACCAAACACTGTGCAACTGGTAGGCCTGGAGTTTTAATGGGCAGAGGGGGGGGTCACACACTTCTTCTGAGCACCTCTTCCTCCCCCTCAGGACTTGCTGTTCTCTGAAAAGCCCTAATTTGGTTCATTTCTACAGAGCTGGGGAAGAGGGCAGGAGAGAGTAATGAATGGTCCCTTGAAAATAAGAGTCAGGAATCCAGGCCACACGATACCCCAGCCAGCCCTGTAACCGCAGCGCGTTTCCTGCTGAAGATTCATTTCTGGGAGCCCGTGAGAGAGCTCAGCAGGAAACTGCAGCTTCACCCAACGGTTTCGCTATCGCTGTCTTATCTGTGGTCATTCCCCTCCACAGCTTGTGGCTAGCTTCTGGTTAGCAGAGAAAGACACTTTGAGCTGAGCTGGCATCAGTTCCCACCTACTTAATCAGTTAAGTTGTGAGCCGTGTGGTTAGCTCGAATCCCCTGGTTGTCTTGCGGATTGCCAGTGACAGGAAGGTGGAGATGCATTGAGTGGTTCAGACAGGAATAGCTTGGTTATCTGATGGTCACCCCAGAGACTGATAAAATTATGTGTGCTCTTTTCTGAGAAGACATCAAAAAAGCAGAAACTGTTGTCTCTAACCACCTGAAGAGTTTACAGCGTCAGGGGAAATTTTGCTTATCTTAAAAGCCTCAGAACTGTTAACCCATCTTCACCGCTGCAGACCGCAGAGTGCCTCAGACTCCGGGCGCACGGAATGGAGCCAACAGACCGTCGCTTGCAAAGCTGTAAGACCTGATTGAGGAAACATAACAGTTCAGAGCTTCCAAAATTACTTTGACACTTCAAATTCGGAGTTGAACAACTTGAAACACACGAGAGGAACCAGTCTTTTCTGAGGGAGCATGCTCTGTAGTTTTTTTTTGAAGGGAAGTTTGGACATGCAGATTGATGAGTCACTTTTCCGAGCGTAGCCTGTTTGATCAGCCTGGACTAATCTGAAGCCAAAATGATGGTGACTGATATGGGTTGCAAAGGTTAAAATGGCAAAGGGGGTTGTATCCTTGGAACCACTTGAGGCAGTTGGTTTGTTTTTGTCATGTATTTGCTGAGCAAACCTCAGGATTAGAATCATCAAACTTCCAGAGAGACACCTTGAGCAAATGAGGTTTTAAATTGGTACTTTCAATGAAGCCTTGGGCAGGTTGCTCTGAGCCTCAGTGCCTGAGTTTCTCTAGCCTTACAACAGGGCAGTGGCACTAGTGTCCTTTGTACATTGATGTGTACAAATGGAGAGTGTTTACTAAAGTAGGTAATTCTGAACAGAAGATCCACCTAATTCTTGTCTTGTGTGTATAAGGAGCTTTGTGCTTCTCATCCCATGCTGCCAAGAAAGTGTGGAAAAGGCAGGGCCTCCTGCTGGAGCAAGGGGCTGGGATGGCTTATAACCAAGGGGGAGAGACTCCAGTGGCCAGTCCAAAGCCCTCACACCCATTGGGACCATCACTAGCACTTTGGGCTCTAGCCTTTTCCTTGGAATAAAGCAAAGGAGTACTGGGCATGGGGCTCTGGAGCAGAGCCTCACCCTGTAGCTGCACAGCCTCAGAACCTCACACTGAATGTGCAGCCTCATCTGTGATTTGTAGCTCTAATGATCACCGTAATGAGATCCTGCTTGTCTGCTGGGTTTGTTCAGCTTTTGAAATGAAGCCTACGTGTTTGTAAGGGCATGTGTCTGTACGGGAGGCACGTAAGGTGCTTTTGTCTGCTTATGTTGCTTGGCTCAGCCCCTGTCAGTGACAACCATAACAATCAGTGCATTTTTGACTCAAAGCTATTTCCTTTCCTGGTGCAGATTATGTCTGGTATGCATAACGTGTTAATTTAACAAAGCAGCTCTTTTGATACAGCTTTAATTTTTTAACAACAGCTTGGAGGCAATGATGTACAGATTATATAGTGTCAGTTTCCCAATTAAAGTTTTACAGGAAAATACTCTGGTTTTGCTTTAAGCCTATGTTGATTTCTTCCTTCTGGCACTTGTGCAAATGGAAACTGTGCTATTGCAAAGCATCCATTTGAAACCTTGAAATATTTATTGAGGCTGCATTGAATACTGAAGCAGGAATCTTCCTGTAGGCTTCTTGATGTCTGTCATACGCATATATTTTGTAATTAAATGTCTGAAAGCTTGTGTGTGTGCATGTGTGGTTGGTTTCTTGTGGTTTCTTTCTTTCCAGGTTTTGTTGTTGTTAGGTTGTTTTTTTCCTGAGAAATATACTTAAGGCATCCCTTTTAAGAGTTCCTATGAAATCTTATCCAAGGCAGGACCACATCTTTGATGTACAGCCACGAAGCTCCTACTAATTGTAGTGCAGAACACTGAGGAGGTGGATACACTGCTGCCCTTCCTTAGAATGCCAGACCTTGGGAGGTTCATTGCTGTGGCATAATGTGACTTTTTGGAGGATGTGGGATGGAGAGCACCTGAAGGGACTAGAATAAAGCATTTCATTCTTAAAACACTACCCACAAACAACAATTTTTCTTTCCCCTTCCTCTTCTCAGCCCATTGTCCTGGGTAACATCAGATCAATCATTTTTCCTGCTTGTGTTACCTGGGAGTGACTATATCCAGAATTGTCTGCTGGTCTAGGAAGGCCTGTGTCCCAGCTTCTTCTCTGAGGGATGAAGCTCAGAGGGCAAAGCAGCACTGGAGTTAGGCAGGACTGGGAGTCATCAGCTCCGCTGACAACAGAATTTACCACTGTCAAGCTGCAGAACCAAATTCCAAGGCATCTCCCTTGTACCCTGGTCTCTGGTGTCCTGGTGACACACTGAAAGTACTGGCCACTGCTCAGTCTGACCAGAGGCATTCCCAGCTCAGAAGTCACATCCACCTGGAAGTTGTTTGAGGACTAGAAAAACTGGAGCATCAGATGCCTAATTTAGATGAACTCCCAGCCTGTGGTAGCAATAGTTCCTGCCCAGATTTACAAGGAAGCAGGTCAGTAAGAAGAGCTCTACAGTTGCACCTGAATCCAGCCATGAGTGGGGAATGACAGCAGCTTTTACTAGATAGCAAGCCTGATCTCTGAGCTGGTGACCCAGCAGGCTGTGGTTGGGGCAGGCAGCTTCTCTGCCTCCAGAACGTGCCGAGAGTCTGAAATACTCTGCTGCCAAAGTGCCAAGGAAGCCACCTGGCCCCTTTGAAACCAAATGCTGCTGTCTCGTGTTTATCACTTTCCTCATTTTCTTTCTTTTTCTATTTCCAACCAACCTCTTTGGAATAGTAGTCCTGCTAGATAATTACAACTTTCATATCTACATCACCTCAAGCTTGGCTGCCTTATTTTGGGGCCTCTATTTAAGACTTCTAGTATTTTTTTGAAGCATATTGAGTCTGTATTTGCATTTCAGAACAAACAAACAGTGCTATTCCTCACAGTCCATCATTCTTTCAGTGTTTTTTTTAACAAGTAGAAATTTTTCAGGCATATCAGAATCAGTTTCATTATGTGAATTATATTTATGGATCCTATTCAGAGCATTGGAAGGGAGGGAATTAAAGGGGCTGTTTCCCCAAACACTGTACCTGGTGCCGTGTGAGAAGGTAGGGTAAGAATTGGGTAATACTTCAATGATATTATAATAATTCCCTAGAAGAAAGGCCTTTATTTCTTTCTGTCTTCTTAATGATTCTTTTCTCCATGTTATTTCCTTTGTTGGATACCAGAACAGAGGCTGAGGATCTAAGCAGTAGGGCAGGAGGCCTGGGGGACCTGGGCTTGGTCTCCAGGATGAGGGCCACCACAGAGAAATCCTTAGTAGACACTAAACAAGACAAACAAATACATCTGTTCTGCTGCAGTGTGATGGGCTCTTGATACGTAAATTAAAAAATGGGCATTTATGAGGGAAATAAAAGCCAAGGCATCCATTATTAAAACCAAAAGAAATAAGCTGTGCAGCATTGTGTTATTTCAGTGACTGTATAATGGCCAGTGACTGCTGTAGAGCTGGATGTGTTCTCTGAAGGCTCTCAGCACACACTGACAGTCTCTGCTCTGCCCATGGGTTTCACTGGGGTTGGTATCATGGGCAGACCCCACTTCATCCATGAACTTGGTAGGTTTCAAAGCATCTTGTGGGATGGGAGGAACAACAAACCAACCCAGGGGTTTTGGGGAAGCATTTCTGTTGAGTCAGTTGAATGGTGGCCACTGAGCTGTTGGGTTGGCAGGGCTGGTGTGATAGTTCCTTTTGGAACTGCATGCTGATGTTTGCATAGTCTTGTAGATCTAAAGGAAATCAGATCCTCACCAGCTTCCAGTACTGCTGCAGCATTCTGCGAGAGAAACAGTGGAAGCTGTTTTAGGCAGTGTGGTTTAAATGAAGTGTACATGTTCAAACATGCATGAAGAGCAATGTAAATGAACTTTAGATTAAGATGGTGTTTAGGAAGAAGCAGTTTGGCATGTTTTTAAATAAAGTGTCCACACACTACCCATCTTGTTGGCCCAAAGTGCTATGACACACTGTGCATCACCTACTTGTGCTTTCAAGTTTCTGTTCAGGTGGTTGGATCAGCAATCAAAACAGATTCACTGGGAAGATCAAAGGAGGAGGGCAGGTTCTCAAAAGAGAAAGAAAAATTAGAAGGGTTTCACAGTTTCACATTAATTTTCTACATTGCTATACTGGACAGCCAGGGAAAGTGAGCAGAAGATGATTGTGAGAGGGCTGAGTAATGCTGAAACGTGCAGAAACAAAGCTGCTGCAGGGGCTGCCTGCCAGCTCCTGGCTGTGGGGCCAGTGGGACAGATCATGCTCCACAAGGTGTGCATGTGGTTTGGTGTCTGAACAGCACCTACTGGTTTTATCTAGAGTTTTGGGGAGGCAAGGAAGAGGTCTCTGGAGTTTCTTGCTTTGTTTCACTTGAGGAATTGAGTGTGAAAGGAAGGTCCTCAGTAGGACTAGTTTCTCTTTTACATCACGGATGGTTTACACTTGATCTGATCAAAATCTTATCTCTCATCTGTCTTTGCCTTGGGCAAACATCCTTGTATTCTGTTCAGGTAACTCTTTACCTTGCTGACCTTGGACAATGAGCAAGAGAACAGTAGGATTTTTTTCATCCCTGTCAATGACAGCAGTAGGAATTTGCAGGCATCTCAAGAAAGGCCAATATATAGAGGGAGTGGGTCTTTGCTGGCTAAGCAGGACCACAAATGGTTGTGGCTTGTGGCTTTACTGAACGTTTTGCTTTTCACTCACCAGTTCCTGCTCAAGTTGATGGATTTTGTCAGAATTTGCTTTAAAATAAATGAATTCTTATCCGTGGCTGTGAAATCTAAGGCAAACATGTCCTTGAAAATAAGCTTACAAAGGTTTGATCATGATCTCATGAATTGAGGTTTTCAGGCATGTGAATGTGTTCAATTGCTGTAAAGCTGGAAGTACAGGTAGAAAGGACTCATAAGTAAAGTTGCACTGTGAGGAGCCAGATTCAGAACTTCATGGAGCCTTGCTGTTGGTGGTTTCTGATTTCAGACTTGTAGTGATGTGCTTTTAATATTTTTGGGGTTTCAGTTCAGTCAAAGTGTGTTGCCCTTTTACCCAAACCTCCCTTATAATGGTAGGTTTCTCTCATACCACACCTAGAGTCTTGCTGGTGGTTTTCAACTTCTTCCAATTTGCAAACACCCTAAGAGAAACACCACTGAAGTTGCAGAGCCATGTATTTTGAATTTAAGGCACTCTTGACCACAGGCTTGCTTTTCTTAGCTACCTTTTTCCAGCTCATTTAAGAAGTACGCAGCAAGGCTGGAGGTCTGATGTCCCAGGGTTGAAAACCAATAGCTTGATGTGGTGGGGCCCAACTGCTGACTCCTACCAGTGAGCACTGCTGTAGCTCGAACACAGTCTGTGCACACCGTGTTTTACAGACATGATGTTCACTAAAAGTGATCTTCAGCATCAGTGCAGACTGTCTACTACAGTGGGCTTTCTTCCTTCTGACTGGAGCTGGGGTTGGATTTGTTTGGATATTGTGGTGGTCTCTGATGGCTTTGTTGGAGCGGTATTTTTGTGACACCAGAGTGCCACGAGAGCTGTAAATGATTCTGTTACTCACGTAGGCTTTATAATTTGGTTGGAAAAATTGCTTTCCATTGAAACTCAGCCTGAAAGTTAACATGTTCATTAGTCACTGAAGTGGCCTCCAGTAGTACAGCTCGTGGATTATTTTGCAATATGTACTTTTCTGGTTGCTTGCACAAATGTAATACAAAAGTTGCTTTTATATTAATCTTTAAAGTTGCAGACTTGAATGCTTATAATTTCAGCATCCTGAATGCTAACCAACAAAGGAAGCATGGTTTTGTGTTCAAAGCCAGGAGGAGGAGACGGGAGGTCTGCGTTGTATTCCCAGCACTCCTATAATCTCTCTCTCCGATCTCGGGCATGCTGCTTGCGTGCCTCAGTTAACCGGTGTGGGGCAGGGAGACCTTTGGGCTGCGTTGACAGGCCCAGTTGTGCGAAGGCTTTCATGGTCTGTGGGATCTCTTGTGGAAAAATGTCATACTGTTCAGGATGCAGGAATCTGTGGGTTTCAGTTACCCCAACAGTTTAAAATGTCATCTCTTCCACTTCTCTCCAGGCCTGGCATCTGCTGTGAACATCTTCATCTTGAATATGATTTCCCCCTGTAACATACTCATATTTTGCACACAGGGGCTCAAGGAGATGGGGAGTTTTGGAATCAGTACAAGCACAGGTGATGGTTTATCCTTGAATCCTGCCCGTTCGTCTTGGGTATCCCAGTGCCTAAGGTTACCTCTCCCCAGAAGCGCCCACGGAAGGCCAGCGCATTGTGTTACACGCAGCCCCTTTCCGACAAGGATTTTTCCCCCGTTTCTTTGCTTATCCAGGTTCGAGTTAGACAGCTTGATGTTACTTCAGAGCCGTCCTTTTGATGGCTGGAGACGATAATAGCCTGTGTCATCTGCCCTTTAGATGGAAGGGTTATGCCTCGTCCTTTATTCCTCGGCTCTCCCTACAAAACCCATCCCACAATGCACCCGAGCCGCTCGCAGGTGTTCCCGTGGATCTGCCCTCTCACATGCACCGCAAATTAGTAACAGAAGCTAATGGCCCAGCATGCGGCCATCAAAGGGCTGACAATTCCAGCCTTTCCAAAGGGCCCTTTATGTCAAAGCCCCCCACGAGACCTGTCCGGCTGAAAAGCCTATTTGTCTGTCCCTGTGTGCGGGCCTGCTGCAGCACCGCGGCCGGCTGCTGGCCTCACGCTGCGCCCCGGACTGTTGCTGCTAGCAACAGATAAAAATCACTGTTAACCACAGCGGGGCCCACAGCACATCAATCATCTGGCCCAGATAAAGGCCTTGGGCCTTTGGCCCTATCCTTCGGTTGTTTCTAAATAATTTCCAGTGGCTGAGCATGCTATGGTGTAGGCTGGGTAATTCAGTCCAGAAAACTTCATTTCACTAAAAATGCTTTGATTCTTTTTTTTTTTTTTAAAGACTGTTTTTGTTCAAATAGATGTTTGTTTCGAAAGGGGGAATTTAACTGATGAAAGGGATGCCGTGAAAGTTCAGAGTGAGAATAATAAATAAAACTCTGTGGTTAAATGTAAAGTACAACCAAACGGGCTGCAAAAAGAATTAGCATTTACCAGGAGTAACAAAGCAACTTCAGAAGACGCTTCTCGTGGCTTCAGCATCATTTAGCTTCCTGAATTTATATATATTTAAATAGAGATTAATCTTTATGTATGGATAACATTATTTTCACCACACCTTTATTAAAGAGATTTATAGCCGGGTATCAAATTACACTCTTAATACAGCCTAGTTGATTTTTTGTTAGCAGCAAATCATATTTGTAACTCTGAATAACTAAACAAAATTGACAGTAGCAAATTTTCTCCATGACGCAGTTAATTCTTCATCCTGTCTTAATGTTCTGCTGTAAAGCCATAAGAAATTGTGATGCTTAGAGCCTGACAGTCATAGTTTTGTTCTTGCCACTTAGCAATCCTTCAAAGAAGAAACCATTGCAATTTAAATTGAGGGACTTCACAGGCTCCGTAGCAGGGAAACGCTCTCTGGAGATAAGCCCTGGTTTGCAATCTTGCTGGCTTGTGCTGTAGGGATAGGGTAGGTAGGATATAGGGGAATACTGAGGGTAAAATCAAGTGCTAGATGGCAAAAGAAATCTCTGTGGAAACCCTAAAAATTAAATCTCAGTCAGACTGTCTTCTGCACAAGCATCTTTGCATACTAATTGCATGGGCCTTTGTATTATTGTAGATACTAATTACCACTAGCTCTCAGTGGGAATTGGACACCTAATTCTCTAATGCTGCTTTTAACCTCTCAGCTTACAAGCCTTGCATTTCAAGGCACCTCTATCCTGCTGGTATTTTCCAAGTACAGGCTTGATCCAGCACATTGCGCTGCTGAACAATCTTGCAAAATGTTGCAGCATAGGCAACGTTTCTTGGGTGTGATCGTGGATTTCAACAGCAGCTGGAAAGGCTGGCTCAACAGCAGTTCTTCTGAGTCTGCTGGAGTCACAACACAGAAGCTGGTTTACTTTGCCTTCTTATTGCAAGTATGGCTATGTTAAAAGCCATAATTTCCACAATTAAAAAGAGTTAAATTCTCACCTGGCTGGCATTAATGGGAGCTGGGTGTTTCTTTTAAGCTGGACAGGACTTCACCCAGAGCACCCCAACAAAGTGCTGAGCTTCTGAAATAAGACTTGCTGCTTTGTGGAACCTGGTGTGTGTTTCATACTTCACTGGATGAATATGGTGTATCTGAAGAACGTGAGAAGTTTTCTGTAGAAACAGGAGAGCCATTAGCCTGTCAGAATACACTTGTGCAATATGTCCTTCTTTATCTTCTCTGAAAACAAAAGTAATTTTAAGGTTGACCCTGATGGATTTTGAAATAGGTAACAGTAAAATATTTTTCAGCTGGCAAGGTCACTGTAAATGCTTACATCAGACCTGAATGATGTGCCACTGCCCACTTTCCCCTTCTGCTTCTTTTTTTTTTTTTTTTCCAACTCCTATATAATGCTGCCTATGAAATAACACAGGGAATGACAGAGAAGGGTAGGCTTAAATAACCCTGAGGGTGCTTATCTTCCTTGGCATTAACTTCATATCCACATTCATTATGTGAATGGGCCAGGCAAACTGTTTCTGTGACAAATTGGAGTGCAGTGTAGGTTGAACAGAGTCAGTTCAATTTGAGGTAATGGTATACAATCATCTGTATGGTGATGCGCGATGCATGATGCAGTCCCTCATTTAGAGAAGTTTGAATGCATAAAGCCTAGAAGAAGCACTGTGATAACTCAGTTTCTTATTTTTAGTAAGAGTTGCAGTGCATACAATTAGCTCCTCCATTCCCTCCCCTCCCTTCTTTTAATAACACCAGTAGAGCTTCCCTCCGTCTCTAATACTGCCTTGTCAGGGTTGAACTTTTACCGTAGCCGCAGTTGCAAGGAGGGTGGGGAGCACGTGAGAGATCCTCAGGCAGCAGATCGACAGGCATATTGACATAGCCATTATTATTCCATGGCAGACAGGACGGGTTACTCTTCCATCGCACTGCTGCTTGCATCTATCAGAGAAAAGACACTTTCAATTGGAATGGGAAGATGAGTGGAGTCGATACTTTGCTGTGAGCCATGCGATCCTCGGGTGGAGCAGCCTCCAGAATCCTAACGTGTCTGATCCTTGCTGTGCAGCGTGGCTGGGTTCTGCTGAAAGGTTGCTCATGGAAAAAATGTGGCAGCAGTTGTTGATAAATCTTCTTCATGTTAATTGACCGCTGTGTTTGCAGACAGATGCGCTGACATAGAGCTTCCCACGTGCTCGTGCAAATCCCTACAGCGGGTTAATTAACTTCAGCTTCATTTCCATGGCAAAACGTGCTAAAGACAGATATGCAAAACAAGGGGAAAGACTTTGGACTGCAAGGAGGAGGAGACCCAAGTTGCATATAATTTGTGTGTTAAAGAAAGCCAACGCTGGGTGTCTTCACAAAATTTCCTCCTTACTGGGTAGATGAGAGTACAGTGAACAGTAAGACATGATCAGAAAGTCAGGACATTATTTCCCCTACCAATTTTTAGACTGTCATTTTTTGGAATTGATGTGCTCAGTTCTTTAGTAGTCATGGCATTTTCTAGATTTGATTTGGCCTCAGTAAGCTGATAGCAGAAGTTTTAACCTGGACTTAGCATGGGCTCTTGCTCGGGCCAGATCTGGCAGATGTTAATCTTGGCAATAGTTCCTCTGAAGCCGAACAAACCACTCAGGTGAGCAGAGTCAATGCTCAGCCAGCCTTGGGAACCTGTCAGGCCTTGCTATCTGAAGGCATCCTCAATTGCTCATTGCAGGCCACGCAGGCTCTGCCCTTCCCAGGGGTTTGGCTCACACCTGAGGTCTGGAACTGCAAACAGCCATGAGGCGTTGAACAAATGGCATTTCCTCTGCACGTCTAAGCTAATACCTAAGACAAATACTCGTGTGATACCAGAAAGAAACATGTTATCCTTGTGCCTTAATAGGATGCCATTCCTTGGGATGGAATAAAGGCTTTTTTAGTGGAATTTAGAAGATAGCAGTGAGTTTCTTGGTTTTCTGCACAAACTAGGCTGTGATTTTTGAGCGCCACTGTGAGCTGTAAACAGCAGCTAATATGTGTTGACATGATCCATTACTCACCTGTTGTAGGTGTCACTCAAAAGTTCACTCTGACACCCCCCTATATTGATTCTGTTTTATTTTTCATACGTGGTGTTCTGTCAAAAAGGAGTCCAAGAGCCAGTCCCTTTCAGGGATGACTCTGAAAGCTGCTTCCAGACATCAGCAAAACCAGGAGGCTTCATCCTACTTTTTGAGGCTTCTCTGATAGGTATCATTTTAGTCACAGTGGCTGCTGTTCAGCAGGGGGAGATTTACTTTTTGTCTTTTTAATTAAATGCAGATTTTCTGGCAACATTTTCTTCCATTTGTGCTAGATTGATGCCTGACTTGACCTAAATGGTTCCTAACTTTTATAACTTTCCAGTGTTACTGTCCTAGTTTAATGATGTCCACTGGTTACTGTAGTATGTTGTGCATTGCCCTACTGATCACTGTCCTGCTCAATGTTTCTAGTTGCACAAGTGGATGAGGTGATGTTCTACCTGGCACCTCCTTGTGTGTTTAAATTATTGCTAAATTGCAGTGTTTTGAAGCCACAGGAATATTTCTTAAAGAACTCTTCTTATAAAACAGCTCATTAATATGTGTGCTATTCAGGGTTTGCCAAAAGTTTTGTGGTCTGTCTTGCCTTCTTCACTCCTCTCTGCCATCAAAATGTCTGCAGGAAAGTGTGGGCAAAATTCATTCCCCTGTGGCTGTTTCAAACTACATAGTTCGGGCTCATCCTTTGATCCCTCCTCATGACTTTATTTCATTATCCCTTAAGTATAAGGAGGAAAGTTAATGACATCATAAAAGCTAGAACTCTATAAAAGATGTTTCTGCTGATTTACTGCCAATGTACTAGCAGCATGTCATATAACTGCCCATTAAAGATGGTGAGTTGCTCTCCTGCCTGAAGCTTTCCTTATCACCAGCCCTTTTTATTTATGACCAGATTATAGGGATTGGGTGTGTACAGTAAAACATAAAACTTATTTTTATCATGCATATAATTAACCCTTTAATTATGGAATTAAGTTGTATCCACCCTTCTTTTTTATTTAAAAGAGCATTATTAAGTATTCCTGTTTGTCTTCAAAGAGCTTAATGTGCGGCTGAGAGAACGCAGTCCATTCTGCTTACAACCACGTGTGTCCCCCTTCTAAGTGTTACCTAAACAATTCTGGTCAGTGAAGAGGCCAGAAGAGATTATAGAAGCTTCCTTGCTTAGACAAACAAAATTTTTCCTGTTCAAGGAAGTTGAATTTGGTCTGTGGAAACCCTGATCTTATTGCTTGCTTGCTGCTTAAACTTCCAGCTCTTATACATCCTTCCTTCAGCCCCTTAGGATACATAGTCAGCTTGCTAAGTCATTATTTGAGACCACATTTCCCATCACAAAATCTGTCACTGCTCTCACTGTAAAGGCCAATTTGTCTGATCATGCAACTTTGGGCTCTTGCTTTGTACAGCATAATGCATGTGCTTCTGTAATACCCTTCCCAATGGATCTCTGCCTGCTGTTTTCAAAGAAAGCTTGTAACTTTGGCTACCAGTTGACAATTTTGAATGCCAAACATCCCCTCCCTCCACCTACATCTCCAGATAGAGCAAGAGAAGCTTCATTTCCTGAAAGTAAGGCTTCTTGTAAAGTATCTTGTGTTGCAGACAGGGGTGGGGGAAAGTCTGGGTGATCAAAGTGCTTTGTTGCTCCTGAGAACCTCGGCCAGTGAAGTTACTTGTTTAAAATTAATCATGTTCTTTGTGCATCAGGCATCTTCTATTAATGCAATCATAATGGTTTGTTTGCTAGATACTGGCATTGGATCTCAGTCTTGGGAATGCATTGTGATCAAATTTATACATTATTAAAAGCTGTTTGTCTTTTTGTCTTTTACTGAGTTAGTTGTTCTGATTTCATTTAGCTGATGGTGAATTGCTGACAAAGAATGGGCGTTCCTCAAGTGAAAAGCAAGAACAAAGCTTTCCACTCATGCCATCTCTGTTACCCAGGTTTTATATTCATACCTGCCTAACTCTTGAGAACATCTAAGAACAAATGTTCTTTAATATCTGCTTTTCTGGTGTTTTCCTTGACTGTAGTTTGAATGGAGGATTTCCACGTGCAGTGCTGACAGGCTGTCGTGGGGAGACGATAGCAAGAGAGATGCTGTGCTGGCTGCACATTTGTCACTTGTCTCAACAGGGAAAATCTCTCTGATGATTTCAATTGTTTTTAGCTGGTTTCCTCCCCCTCCTTCCAGGAAAGAGTGAGAAATGTGATGTATGATTGCATAAGCTTGTTTGTGCTCATGTGAGTGATGGAATAGGAGAAGTTCCAAATGAGGAAGTCATAAAGAAAAATAATAAAGGAAGGAAGCAATGAATTAAACTCCTAGTGCTTTGTTCTATGGCTGTGATTTATAAAGAGGTATTTATTTATTTCTTACTGAAGGAATTTCATCTCTGCATAGAATAAGATGAATAATAATGTTTTAAGATCAAGTATTAACTGTGTCCATACTGGACCCTGGCTGTCTATGATTGACTCACATTCATTCTGTTTAAGACCCAGTGTGGATCCCACTAAGCTGACAGTAGCACTGATGCTGAAAGTCCAGGCAATAGACAGTATTTTCATTTTTGGTACATCCCTTTTTTATGAGAGGTGAAGAATAGCAAGGACTACAGTGTTCTGGGGAGAAGGTAGTGAGCATGAAATACATTCTTAATTACAAAACTGTTTTACTTGATCTGATGGCTTTAATTGATGCAGTACAACCCTGCTGCCTTGAAGGCAAACCTTGATACTTGTCTAACTCTGTAATAGGTGGGTGTTCAAATTGAATGGAGAATTCCCAGGTCCCTGGGTGTCTAAGCCTGGGATTGAGAACCCGCTGAACAGGCGAGGGAAGCCTTTTGCATGGACCTGTCTTTACATACTATTTTTAAGGTTGATGGTATCTCAGTTTGTTGTCTTAATGAGAAAAGGTTGGATACTCCAGGTGTGCATCAGACCAGGTATTCCAGGAGTTCCCCTCCCCCTTGTCCACGCCACGCTTCCAAAGATCCTGTGCTTATTGAAAGCTTAATTAATTAATGAGTAATCAGTTCTCAGCTCTAGGGTATCAATTTGAAGGAAAAATTGATTTTCAAACCCAACTGTCTTAGACTATTTATATTCTGAAAATACCATGCGTGTCATAGTCCTATTTAGAAAAGTGTCCAACTGCACTCAAGGGCAGGCAGCCTGAGGAATACATTAATTCTTACCCATCAGAGGGTGAGCATTACAGAGCAGCTTTGAATTATCAGTGTGCTAGCAAGAAGAAAGCTTGTGATTCTCATACCTGAATTGAAATTGGCCAGGTATTTAAAATGCACATTTCATTGCTGCCAGACATTTACCTAGCATGAACATTAATAGGATGAGAGGGGAAAAAATTAGAGGTTCAACAATAATTTTAAGTTCTCTGTTTATAATGTGAAAAATCATCAATTAATTCCATACCTGGAATAAAACATGCCCTAAGGCCTACCATCTGCCCACATTTAAACTTGAAGATAATAGATTTGGAAGAGAAGTTTGTAATTATTTGCTAGGTGGTTCTGATTAATTTACAAGGAAAATTGCTAATACCGATAGTGTATTACCCCAAGGCCAAGTGGAAATCACAATATTGCGGAAAGGGATAAGGTGTAAATGATGGCTTGTGCATTATCTGTTGGGCTGATTGGACAGTCTGATTACTTTTCTTAAGCCACTAATGGATGCATATAAGATTAGAGCGTGCTTTGGACAGCACGACTATAAGTCTCACCTAACAGGCTGGAGAAAATAGCAAGTAAATACACCCCAGTGGCATTATTAGAAATTAAAATTGCTAAAGGCTAGATTATGAAATTATAATAGATTTACACCAGCATGACTGGGATCAGAATTGTGCCTCGTAGTACTGAAAAATACATCTCTGGAGTGATCTATACTAGAAGCCTTGGAAATTACCCAGTAGGGAATGCAGGCGAGCAGCCTTCTCCAGCAAGTGCCCACGTGCTTCAGTTCAGCAGAAAACCATGGTGGAGCCTTCCAGCAGAGTCGGGTTCAAACAGACTTCACTGGACTGCAGCCCAGCAGGCATGGGAGAAGGTTATTTATCTGGACTCCAAAATACCTTATGGGATCTTTACCCATAGATGTTGTCAGTTGATGCTTAACAACTGTATCTCTCATACGTTGTTTCAGAGGCTGTAAATTTGCACTTAATGGAAAAAATGGTTGTGTGTGTGTATAACAGAAGGTTTGAGGCTTTATGGGGACGTGTAGTAAATAGGTCTGAGGTTTACCTTCATTTGGTAGTTGATCCATTCACTTTCCTCTATCTGAAAAGTGGTATAGTTTGATGCAGCCAGTGAAACACTCAGAGTGCAGGATGGCTGACATCAGTTATGGAAATGGTTGAAAAACATTTAAAATCTTCTCCAAATTTCCCTTTCAATGAAATGATGAGACCTCTCCACTGGGGTAGGGTGAAATCACAGCCAGGTGAGGTGTACATTAGATTTTGAAATTTCTCTGTTAAAAACCTAATGTGTTTTGTTTTCATTTACACAGAATGTTCTTGTATTCTGAAGTGTAACACATTCATGACCTGCTTTCAGTAAATTACACCTCTTGGCATATTCAAGAGAAATAATATTACTGTGAGCAGTATTTTTGCTGGATATAGACATCAGCTTTGGAGGGACACAGTAAATACTTAAGGCTTTGGTGCTCATTCTCAAGTTGACATCTTGTCCCATACCATCAAGATCATATGAAATTAAAATAAACCTATAAACACTACAAGTATGTTCAAATACAAAATAAACGTGTCCTTCAGCATTGAGCACCTTGCTAATTTTTTTATTGTAAGAGATAATTGAAATTCTCTTCTTATCCCGGAGGATTCAAGTGATTATTGTCTTAATATAAAATACGGTGCCTCGTACATCCCTGAGACAGCCTCATGTAGCTGGGATCAAGCCAGGAAGGGGAGCATGTTGTGTCACTGTACTCAGCAGCTCATATACATACCCCTGTGCCCGGAGCCTTAGCCTCTCTCCCATCTTCATCAGACCAAACAAGTTCTGAGTCTGAAGCCTCTGAGAGCCTGCTGCATTTTTAGAGGGCAGAGTATCAGTCGTAATGGAGGAAAGAGCAGATTGGAATAGGTTCTTGTTTTCCTTCTGTGTTTCCCCATCCCGTGTTTTCTGTCATTGTCGAACCTCCCCGTACCTCATCCCTTCTGCTGGGAGCTCTCCTGGCTGCCACTCATCTTTAAATAGTCTCGATCACTTGAAATATCAGCTTTGTGCTGGTGGATTGTTGCCATACACGAATGTAAGTTGTCAGTGAGCATCTGAAGCTGTCAGTTTATTCACTCTTCCCAAGTCTTGCTGCTGTGTGAGTCAGAAAGCCTACCCTGGTGCCCTGCCTTCCCCTGCGGTGAGGCTTTGCCCAGGCTGTGTGTGCTCTGGAATGCAGCTGGCGGGCAGGTTCAACCATGCTGGTGTCAGACCTTGCAGCGATGCTGGAAAGGTCTGGGCAGAAATTTCTTTCCATGGTCAAGTGCTAATTTAGAGGAGAGCTGGTGGGACCAGCGAGGGGAGAGGCCTTGGCAGCAAGCAGAGACAGGCTCCAGGGCATGAGATTGTCCCCGTGCTGTGAGCAGGTCCACCAGCTGTCCAGGCTCCTGCTTGCTCTGCTCCCTGCCATGGCTGCAGTGGAGGGGTATTGTGTCCTCCTGGAAAAATGCTGGAGAGCTGAGTGCTGTGACTGTCTTGCTCTGCATAAACTTTGGCAGCAGGCTTGGTAATGATTTCCCCTGATTTAATTGTTCAGACAACTGTCTATTTGCCATCAGTATTTACAGAGCTTTCATTGAAGCTAAACAGACATATGCTTTGTGTCACTGTCACGGTGTCAGCAGAGTTGCAGGCACTTTGGTTCCAACACTTCCTTTTATTGTCCAAAAACTGTGCTGGAGAAACTGGAGAGGGCTACCTGCCAGTTGCATTGTCTTGCCTGGATCCGCTTAGTTAGGCCTCAGCCCTTCATTTTCAGAGGATTTTTTTCTAAGCATAATGTACTTTTTTTTTTTTTTTTTTTTCACTGTAGTTAGTTTTTAATTAATAACTTGTAACTGCTTCAGACTTGGGCGGAAAGTGTTTTTTGATTTCTCTTTTATCTGGTAATTTTAATTACTCACACCATTGACTTCATTAAGTTAAAACACTGTAATATCATGTATGAAACTAGGATCTCTGGAACAAGAGAAGAATTGTTCTGCTTTTTTTGGAAACAAAATGGCTAAAGTGCCACCAAAGCCAAACATCCATGCTGCAGACAAGAGAGCTGCTGGCTTACCTGGGCTCTGCTGAGTCCTGGTGAGCAGTGCCCAGTCTTCACTCCTCTGCACTGACATGGAAGATTCAATACAAAATGACATTACATTAGTTCCTGCTCCTGTTTGCACTTCTTCATTCCTGTTCCATAGCTATGAGACTAAAACAAAGTGCTGATAGGCACAAAGGGGACGTTGGAAGCAGTGTGGTGATTTTGCAGTGTGATTATTGATGTTCGTCATCCTGTAGCATCCTGAAATGCTGTTCAAGGAAAGATCTTTGCTTTAGCAAAACACTTCTAGCTTTCAGACTCAGACATCTTAATACAGAGAGCTCATTTCTTGATTAGGTTTCACAGCATCAAAAATGAAAATCTTCCCAACTAGCCGAATCATAACCTCCCACCTATTGTGAAATCCCCATTGTTGGCAATGTTGCAAATGTAAACAGGAAAATAGGGTATGAAGGAGCATTGTTCCAGTAACGTCAGCGCTCCTTTGGTTGGATTTATTTAGACACTGCCTGTGGATTTGGTTATTTTTCAGTTCTTGTTGATTATTGTGGCAATGTGTAATGTTCAACCTTGCATGAAATGCTGAGTCCTGTGTTGGTCAGGACTGTGTTGCCCTGTTCTGACCAACACTTTCAAAAAAGTTCTGCTCAATTTCAGCCACTGGTTATCCCGCTGTTTTTCAGACTAGCTGCCAAAGTCATTAGCACCTTTTGCTAATAGTTTGTGTAAGTGCTTATCATGATAGAAGTACCAGCATCTACTTTTCTTGTGTCAATGCAGATGAGGCACAGATGAGATGTTAAAATTAGTGTCATTTGGGTCCATGCCAGATACAGCTCAAAAGCCGTGGCCCAGAGGCAGCTCTCCCAGGTGGATGTGCACTGAGTGGGCAACTTCATGGGAAGAGCTGAGTGCTGTGGCTGTTTGGAGCTGCATGGTGGTGGCAGGTGGCAGGGCTGTCCTGCTGACAGAGCCCAGGGTGACAGTCCAGCTGCCCATTGCCCTCGGATGGGCAGGGGCCCATGCTGAGCCACAAGAGCTTTTTAGTTTCAGTGCAGCACAGTATCAATAGAGAATCATTCTCTAGTACAGCTTTATACTCTCACAGTTCTCTGCTCTAAGTAAATTAAAATATTTTTTAAAGAGTGATGGTGGGAGCTCCTGTCTTCAGTAGATGGGGTTTGTCTTTTGAAGTCAAATAAAACCAAGACCTGCAAATTGCCCATTAGTCATATAACAGATCTGGTCTGAAGCACCACTGAGTCCTGTGCCCTGAAATCCTTTATCAACCGAGACAAGAAAATTAGACTTCCAAGCTAATTTGACATTTAAATATATATATAAACAGGCAAGTAAGTATGTCCAAATCAATCGTTGAAAAGTGTGTTTTGAACTACAGAACGTTTCTATCCTCACAGAATGACAGTTAAAACATTGCTGTTAAAGCAGTAAACGGAAATTTCAGTTGCTTGTCAAAACAAGCAGCACTTTCCTTTTGTGGAATGTAAGATGCCAAACAATAGGCAGCACCTTTCAAAACGGCATCTTCATTATACAGTCAGGTTTCTAATATAATCTTCTCATTCACAAAGAGTGTATTAGTTCTCCGTAACACTTTATAATAAGTGGACATTAAATTAATGCTACACGACAATGGAATTCCTGTGGAGTTATGTACTACCCTGCGACGAGTGCCAAAGGAATTTGGTACAATTAAAAGGAGACAGTGAAAGTGGAAGGAGGGGGATAAAGGTGGCTTATTGCAGGCACCTCAACTGATCTGAGAATAACAAAACTTTGAGGGTTGCAAAACTTGAGGGAGGCCTAAGAAAATCCACAAGCCCAAACATGAATTCAGACCTTAACTGTTGGGACTTAATTTTGTGACTCAGGTTGTTGGGAAAATGAATAATGTTATTTGTTATAGTCTTGTGACTTTAACCATTATCGCACCGTTCTCTTAATTGTGTGTAGGATGCCCGTGTGAATTTGGCTCCAAGGATCAGAGCCATGGGAAGCTTAGCCAAGAGGAGAGTTTGGTCCTGTGTGTGTCATGAGAGGATCCCCCAGCTTTCTTTGGAACCTGCCTTTGGCTTGCTGCTGGTCTCTGATCCGAGAGACCCACTTGGCTCCTCTCCTGAGGACACTTGGGCACAGCTGACATGACTGGTGACTTCAGTGCCCACTCCAGCCCAGTCGTGTTGGGCATTGTTCCACCAGCTTTGCTTCCCATGCCATCCCAGTGTTCCCCATCCTGCCCAGCAATCCCATGCAGGACCCAGCATGGGCAGTGCACAGTCCCAACTGTATGTTACAGGAAAGCCACCTTGGTAGACAGCAGTGTAGCTCTCGGATTTTCACACATTTCAAACTGAAAAGGACAGGAGAAAATCATAGTTGTCTGATGTCCATAGGGGGATCATCTCAGTTCCTTTGGAGACAAGTGATGGGGCTATGCCATGTGTAAAGCCTTCACTGGCAAGAGATCTGCTTTCTACCCCTTCCTCTTAGCCATTTTCATCCTGATGAAATGTGTTCTTAAGAGGCATGAAGAAGAAAGAGCAGCAGCATTTGCTGTCATCTTGAACATGGTGGAGTCCCTTGGGCTTTATGGCTTAGAGAGAGCAGGAGGAAAATAATGAATCTCTCTGTTCCATACCAAGCTGGATTACAAGTAATGGAGAGTCCTTTCTCTCTCCATTTCTGTTGCCCGTCCCATTGTGCTGCCTCTGAAAGTACCAATCTCAGTCCAAGTGAGGGCTCAAGAGCAGCATATTCATGACAAACAATAATAGGTGTCTTTCTCTGGAGTGTTACGAACAGCCAGTGGCAGTCAAGGGGCATTTTTCTCGTGTGCTACAAAGCAGTGGTGGATAGTTTTAGCAGTGCAAGCTTGCTGGATCATCATCCCTGCAGAGAACAGAAGTAGCAGACAGTTTCCTTCCTTCATGGCAAACAGCCTGTAAATGAAATCTTCTCTCTGAAGATGTAGCACAGGCCAGATGGGAGAGGAAACCTAACCTGGAGTGTAAAAGAGGCATCCTGCTGCTGACTGCTTGGAGGACAACAAACAGTCAGAGGCAGCCTTTGACCAGCGCGGTTGGTGGTAGGTGCTGATGAATAATCAGGTAAAAGGCAGTGAGTGCTGCTGCTTCATGCCACCAATATTCCAGGCTGAAGCAGGAGCCATTTTCTCACTGGTGCAGCAAGAGCTGTGTATTCCAGTGAACTTCCTTTTCTCTCTGGAGGAAGCTGAAAGACCCATCCTTTCCACTGAAGAAAGCAAGAGTTGAATAGTTCACTCCAGGGAACTGCAGCCTTCTTTATCTGAAGGGGTAGTGATTTCTATTCCCAGAGCTGATTTAGCCCTGATGCTTCCAGGAAGAAACTGGCATCATATATCTGGGTAGCCAGAGTGCAAGCTGTGGGAGCAGCTGTAATTGGTTCCCTCTTCTGCCAAGATGTGACCTTCCAGAAGGGTCCTTATATTTGTGCAGCACTTGATAATAGTTCTCAAGCTCAATCCTGAAATCTCACTTCGGTTTGGAGTAATGCTAAAAATGAATTTCTTTTAAAATAAATAAAGCTCATCCTTGTTAGCAAGTGCTACCTGGAGCTGTCAAATAGCTGCACTGAGGGGATGCTGGCTGTGTGCAGGAGGGTATAATGTGCAATTCACAGGCCTGGCTGCTGCTTTCCACTGTTTCCTAGAAGAAATGCAGTCTCCTCATGAACAGATGTTGCTAAATCAGTCTACCCTGAATCCTTTATAAAGTCTTTTCAGGTAACTCATCCTTCTCTCTTCTGTTTGATGCTCTGAAATACATTTTTTTTAAAAAACACCCAGATTCAGCTGAGAAATACTACAAATAATTTAGATAGCTCAGAACTCTTTCTTCTTGGTGCCTTCAAGTTAACAATGCCTGCCAATGGTGTACTCACAGCAAATAAATATCAAAAAAGCACAGTCTAAAGGGACATCTCAGAAAAGGAAATAGAGATAGACAGAAATACAAAGATAAGCAGGTACAAAGAAACATCACGAGCTAAATATTCCCAGTGCATTATCAAGAGATGAATTGCACATATTTCATGTACAGTTACCTTCCTGTGAACTAGAAAGTCTAGATTAGCAGCAGACATGTATGGTAGGTCTCGATGGTCTGTTGGCCTGATCACTAACATCAAATCCTAGCTTCCTTCTCTCTAGATTGAAATAAAAATGTCTTGCAGTTTAGGGTGTGCCCAGGCAGCTGGGAGAGCAAGGGCAGGGCTCTGGGCCAGCCTCCGTGGGGACTGCTAAACACTTCTGGGACAAGTTTGCTGAACTTCTGTAGGAAAGTATGACTGGACAAATAGTAACAGCAGGAAACATAACAAACATTACTTGAAAGGGTTTGGGGCAGCAGGGTTTTTGTTTTTAACTGCATAGTAGTAAAGACAACATATTGTGAAGGAAAAGCTAGCAGTGTTTAATACAGAACTGCTGGCAGATATTTGCTGTATACTCTCATAAAAGGACAGTATGCTTCTGTTTGGGGTTGCAAGAAAAGTTCCTTTTTTCCTAATGTTTTCCTTAGGAAGTACCTTTGCCTTTCATCCTGAACTATAATATTTTTGTTTCATGCTGAAGTCTGGAGCTATGTCTGTGGAATTTTCCAAGCCTTCTTCTCTCTCCACCTGGCTCAGCCCTGAGCCCAGGTCAGTGCTAGGGCTGTGTGTGATGCAAAGCCTGGGGCAGTTTCTGAGCCATTGGCCTGCACTTCTCTGCCTGCAGTCCCTGTTCTCATCAGTGAAGAAGGTGCCCTTCCACAGCTTGGACTGGCTTCTCCATCAAATGCAGGTGTTTCACATGCAGCCAGTTGATTTTCTTTCCCTGTACCCACTCTCATTTTCTGATATTCCCATGTCCTGCCTTCCATCTTTCCAACCGAGTCTTTCTAGAAGGATGCTTTTATAATTTAGGATGCAGAACTGGGATTGATGATGCATGGATTCAGTTTCTGGCTGCTCAGTGAATCTCTGACTCAATTCACTTTTCTGGTCTAAATCAACAAGACACTGAGCTAATAAATCCCCATTGGTTATACTTGGCCACCCATCAAATGGGTTGAACTTCCCTGTATATGTAAAACACCGGGATAAATCCTTTGTGCGTAATAAAGACTTTTGAGGAAGGTATAGATAGGTGAGCTAGGAAATAGGGTGGGCCTGGGAATCTGGGGTCTACCTTGTGTTTTTAACTCTGCTGGTGCTTTGCTATGATGACTTGGTGAGCAGATTTTGTAAAGCTTTATAGAGCTTTGTAAAGTGAGGCCTTTGATTTAGCCAGAGTGATGGATTTAGCAGCAGTTGCCAGTGTCATTAATGCAGAAGTGATACAGGGCATTGTACCTAAGTAGCTTCTAATTTGCTGCACAAACATGGGAAATCTGTTCTTGGTTTGCTAATTCTTCTTCCACCTATGCTAGGAAGTAACAGGTGAAGTAAATGAAGAGCAGAGTTTCTTACCCACTGCCTTATTCTGGGCTGTGCTCCCTCGTCTGTGACTCAGAAAATAAAGGTCAGGATGGTTCATTGCCTCTCTCAGTCTTTTTTGCTTGTAAATTTATGCTTTCTTCCTCCAATTCTTCTTGAATTTCAAAAACCAATGGGCCAGACCTTTAGCTGGAGTAAATTGTCATAGCTCCATTGATTTCAACAGCGTGTCAGTTTTCACCAGTGAAAAAATCTGTCCTGTAAGCTGAAAAGATTAACTTACAAAAACATTTGATTACCACATTCATAGTTTTGTATTGTTTTAATGTACTGTGACAAAGTCTTTAGAAGGATGATAGCTCATGACTGAATTATCTTTTTATCCTTTTCAAGAATGTTACTATTTCTTACTCTTTTAAAGAGGGAGATCTCTTTCTCTGTGTTCAGAGTATTTGTTTTGGAGTGGTGAGGCTTGGCAAATGCTGGTGAAATCCTAGCTCCATGGGATTCGACCAGGACTTTCTCTTTTATTGTTATCACTTTAAACCTCTACCCACAAAGGCCTGGGTTATGATTGGTATGCACCTGCGCTTTAACTGCGAGTAATGCACAGTACTGTGGGAATGCTGCTGAGTCTGGGCTTTTCATAGAGTAGACAGGTCAGCAGCTGGTATAAATGGGCTGCACTGTCTTTATTTCACACCAGTTAAGAATCTGGACCGACCTATTAAAATATGTGTGGAAAAACGTTGATATAACAATCTTCCCTCCGTGTCAAAAGCCATTGGGCTGAAGAGTGTTAGAAAGCACGGTGTAATGGCAGCGAGTGTGGTGTCAGAGACTGTGTCTGCCCCAGCCCTTCCCTCCAGAGCTCAGTTTGAGTCAGAAATAACAAAGAAAAATTTGGTAATTTTATACTTGTATTCCGTGTACACAAGAAAAAAAAAATCCAAAGCCAAAACCCAACCTTTTACCTGTGCTTTGTACTTGGAAGAAGTAATTACTGTGGTTTTATGCAATATCTTTCCCCACACCGAGTGACACGGGGCATTTGTCATTTGCCGTTTGACCTGGTTTTTATAGAACATACTTAAATGCAGTTTAATTTCATCAAGATTTATTCACAGTAAATTTCCAATTATTACTCATGTCTTAACGGCTTCATCCAGAAAGCTTGAAGCTTTTCCCCAGCATATCATCAGATGTTCTTTAGCACTATAAAATTAGTTAGAAAGTAATTTTCTTAATTTGGTTTCTTGCAACCAAATAAATGAAAATCCATCTCCAGCTGAAGCTGCGGGATTTAGGGTTTTCCTTTATTAAAGAGAAATGATAATCTATAAAGTAGGGATGTGGCTGGGGACGAATATTAACTACTAAAAGGCTTATCTGCCATAATATCTTAGAGATGCTTCGGCAACTGGTGATTCCCCATTGACGTTATTTTATATATTTTGCTTGCAGCAGGAAATAGGACAGCTCTTATGTATCCTAAGGAAAACATGGAAGCTTGGGCTAAACACCATCCTTCTACATGGCTCCTGACATGCTGGAATAAAAACAGCAAGAACCCTGATTTAATATAAGTTTGACACCAATTCAGGGAAGCATTTAAGCATTTGCTTAAGTACATTCTTGTTCAACAAAGCACTTAAAACATGCTTAGCTCCAGGCACTTTCTTTAAGTCCTGTTAATTGTAATGAAATTTAAGCATGTGCCTAACTTTAAATAGATGCTTAACAGCTTGGCTGAGTGGAGTGCTACGATATAGATACGTGGCACTGGTGGTGTTCTTTTTCTGGCGAAAAGGAAACAATAATTCCCCACGGATACAATTACTAAAAGACATTGAGACCTGCTGTGATTGACTGCAGATAGAGGGAGCAAAATGACATTCTGCAGGTGTTCTGACAGAAGTTGAAATGAAATTAGACTCCACCTTTCAACCTGCTTATGAAGATGGCTCAACATTTCTATCCTAAGGCAGGTAAAACTGCGGTCGATACAATACTGAACGTGCACCAAATACAGAGCTGTGCAGCAAGTGTTCTCTCCAAAAACCAGCCAGTGGTGCCTAATCTAAGCCAAGACTTTGAGCAGCCTTTAGCCATGACAGCAAACAGTCTCAGCTTCTAGACAAGAAACTGGAACCCCGAGGGTTCCTCCTTATTTTACACATGTGACTTCCGTGTTTACTGGGGAGTGCTCTCTGGTCACCAGGATTGCTGCAGTGACAAAAGTCTGAGCTTGCTGCCTGACCTTAGATCTGGATTCCCAAGCTCCTCCAAACCCTTGGCTGTCCTCAGTCCTGAGGCTCAATTTTGAGCTCACAGGCTCTATCTCAATGTCAGTAGTCACAGTGTGAAGCCCATTCCTATGGAATAAGGTCCTGTCATTTTGTTCCATCATCTGTTTGTCAAATTTTTCATGTTTTGATTGACAACATTATGTAAGCTGACCTCAAGCCATTTCCATAAGCAGTGCTGATAATCAGGACACCCAGCAGCCAACGTTATCCATGCCAGCTCCCTGTCTTCTCTAAAGAAATACATAAAATGTGATAATGAGTAAATGAAGTGTGAAGGCTTTCCTTCCTCTGATTTATGTGCAGAAGTGTTTCTAATTTTCCTGATGTTATCTCCCTTTACAGGATATAATTACCTGATTTACTTGATTGCCTTCTGGGAATATTTTTTATAAATTCACTTAAAATTGTTTATACTGTTACAAACTGATAATTTCATAAAGTGCCTGCTAATCTGCTTGAGTTGTTTGTTGTATTTTATTTTGTATTTTACCTCTTTGCCCTTCATTACTTCCATTTGTAGTTGTTATGGGAAGTTAATATCATGCTTTGGACTAAGCTGGAAGTAGAATTGCTTGTCAAGACTTTTCATGTCATTGCCTCAACATGTTACTAAGAATAGACTCCCTTACTTCTCTTAACCCAAGAAAACCAGGGCTTTAACTTGTAATATACATGACAGCACCGCAGGAGGTCTTAAGAAATGTGTCCCTGTGAAATGTAGTGCACAGGATCCCTTGTATCATTAGTCTAGTTACATTCAAATAGAGATGTTGGTGAGAAGTCCTCCCCACTTGTCTTAAATTCCTAAAACCCTAAGGCTGGAACTGAGCTAGAAGACATCTTTCCACTGTCCTCAAAGGCATTGAGGAAGGGAACTTCAGCAGCCGCTCTTGGGTCTCCTTTAAGTTAGTGACTAGACAGTCCTGGGCTTTCTTATTTCCAGTCATTAATGGACACAGGGTAGCCGTTCATCCTTTGAAATGCATAAAGCCTTATTTGGGAACAAACGAGCAAGCATGACTGAAAAGGAGGTTTGTTCTTTACGTTTCTATATGGTTTGTGGATGCAGGACTTGTAGGTGCCTCCGACCTGTGTGTTTTCAGAGGGGAAAGCAGTTGCTGGAACTCTGTGTTTCTCTTTGGTGGTAGCAATCCCTCCCTGGTATCCTGGAAAATGGGTCATTTGGCTCAGTGTTTCATCACATCCTGGCTGGCACCTGCTCTGGGTGGTTTCACCTCTCACTCTAAATCTCTGGCTCTCTTTTTGATGTTTGATCGTGTTACCCTGGCATGAACTCACCTGCACTGAGGTGGTGCCAGAAACAGAGATGCTTCCAGCTATCAGCGCCAGGCTGATCTGCAGGTCCCCATGGAGAAGGGGTGGATGGACACTCTGCAAGTCAAACCTCCTGGATTGTGGTGGCATTTCGGTAGCTTTTAGTGCTTTTGTTTTGGGCTTGCAACTTCAGATGTGCTAACGAGCGCTTGGTGTTGTTAAAGAGAGAGATAATTACGATTTTATTTAATAGCTCCTCTAACTTGCTGCTCTGTCTTATTACCATAAACGGAGCACTAAGCGAAGTGAAGAAGCCTCTTCGTTATTCCACTCGCTGTGTTTATTGTTGTTGTGCATATACCCCCCTGCCAGAGACGCCTGGCTGCTGATAGCTTACATTTGTTCAATGATACTTTACCTCCAGCACTCCCAAAATGGCATCTGTTGCCCGGAGGCCACATGCTCCTCCCGTATAGGCAATTGTGCGATCTGTAAATAGCTATTAGACTGGCATGGCCTAAATTAACTGCAAATTGACAACTCAATTGTAAAACAAAAAATGACCTAGTAATTAACAGGATATTTCCATAAAGGCATAATTACCATTTAGCAGGGTGCTATTTGTACTTCCCTTTATTCTAATAAACCCTTACTCCTTTTTTTACTCTTCTGCCACAGAAAACATTGTTGTCACAGTCTTTATCAATTTTTCAAGCTGGTATTAGAAAAATAAATGAGGATGAGTAAGTAGTTGGTCTCTGTCCTCCCCTTCCCTCTCCCGTGGAGAAGAGACAAGTTTGTTTGTACTGAACAACCTTTCCTTAGCAGGGGTTTGGTTTCTTTGTTTTAACTTGGCGGCGATAGCATCTTAACTCTGCTCGTCAAAGTTAAAGGCCTTCCTCCTTTTGTCACTTAGAATCAATGGTGTGTTTGGCTCTCCTGGCAGCTCTTCCCCACCCCCTCGTCCCTTCTCCTCCTCCAGCCCAGGGAAATAACGGCACTGATGAGCTCTTATCTTTTTGTCACACTCCTGCCAGCGGAGGAGACAAATTGATTTATGTATGTGGCATCCTACTCCTGATAGTGCCATAATTTACCACTAAATATTGCTTTGACACAATAGTTTTGTAACAAATACATAATGCATATTGCTCTACTTTCCCTCCACCTCAATCGGTTTTTGAATTAATGGAGTGAGACTCCCTCAATTCAGAGGAATCTCTTGTCCAACGCCTGCGTGGAGTCTCGCAGAATACCAATCTGCTGCCTCTCCTCTTTCTCTGCTTAGTGTCACCTTGAAATGAAGCTGGCTCCCCCATTAGGTTTTTTCCCCTTCCTTGCACTGTCAAATGAGGCGGTTCTTCACTCCTTCACAAGGAGCGATGCTTTACTCAAAAAGGCCTGACTTGATTTATTAGATAAAGAAATAAATTGTGTAAAAGGCTGGAAGGCTTTGCATGTCCTTGCACGAGCTGAAGTGCTACATGGGAGCTTGCAATCACTGGTTTCATTAAGCCGGAGCAACACACTTGCAAATGCAAAATCCGTTTTGAATAAAAAAGACAGGCTCTTTCTGTCTGGCTTGATTGATACACTGCTTCTGCCTCCCGTCCTCACTGCCACAGAAGAACTTAGCCCACAAAGGGGATTCTGCATCCTCAGTAATTATTCGGCCAAGTGAACAGTTAGAGCTGATTTATTTTTTTTTAACAATGCCATCCATAATGATTATATCACTAAAGTCATCCTCGTGGTCTCTCATCACTTGCTTTAAGAGTAAAAGCAACATAAGCGAAGGCGAAATTGGGAAGTGGAGTGGTTGGAGGCTTTTCAGAAGATGAGGTATGAAATGCAGGTTTAAGCTGGCAAGCAGGAGGGTGTGATGACTTTGTGTCATTATGTTTTGGTTTTAGGTCACCCCTTTTGCTGGTGTACATCATCAGACAAGTACAGTTTTCCTCGGTTAAACTTAGGAGTACTTTAAATACATTTTAAAAAGAGGACAATATTTTTTTTCCTGTATTATTTAGTAAATATTTTGAAGTGCAAGTGTGGCTGTGCCCCCATGGCAACATCTGAAATTATCTGGGGGAATAGAAACTGTGCAGTGTTGCCCCCAAAGCAGTCCCTAAGTTGACTGCCAAAGGCTGCAGGCACAGAGAAAGCCTTGGCATTTGGATGCTTGCTTGTTTGCTGTGTTACCCCCATTCTCTCTCTTACTTTCCATTTCTTCTTTGCCAGCCAAGGGGCAGGCAGCCTGGAGGTGTGGAGGAGAAGTGTGAGGAGCAGCTGCTTACCAAACCCATTGGTAACAGGGCAAGCCCGGCAGGGGCTGAAATGTCATTTTTAAAGCCAGGCATTTTGTGCTGGTTGCTGAATTCAGGTGTCCTACCCTGTCTGCTTCATCCCTTCTTGCAGTTCAAAGGAACCATGCACCTGCTTTGTGACAATTACCCTACACTTACATGCTACTAATAATGGATCTTTGCTCCCTATTGGTCTCATACTAATTTTCAGTTGAGCTACACTATTGAAAGAGAGGAACTTCTGTAATGATTATGGGTTGTAAACTCTATCTGGCAAATTACTACATATTTCTAGCACAGTTTCAGTTGTCAGAGATACTTCTCAGCCTATATGCTTCCAAACAGTCCTATCAATTATGTTTCTTTTGACATTTAAGTGGAGCTACTGTCAGCTTGCTTTGCAACAGCTTCTCTTTGCTTTTGCAGCTTGCTTGTGTAACCAAGTAGGAGAATCCCAGGGGAGTCAGAATCCTAAAACAGACATAAATGAAAAGTTCTGGTTTGTATGATATTTTCTGGCTGTGAGAGAGGTTATTTATAGACAGGTCAGATTTGAATTTCAAATAATCATGGAAAATAGAGATGGAAAAGACAGTTTGTCTAAGTTTGTCCCCTTACAGATAATCTGACTGTGCCCTACCATGCATGTGCAGCCTGGCTGTTGATGGCCAGAGCACCAGCAGCCATCCCATGTGTCCCTGGGGAGGCTGCTGAACTCTTGCAGTCACTCTAAATTGTCTTTTATTTAATGAACCTCTCTATTTTTTCCCTTACACAAAATTCAAAATAACAGTCCAAATATTTCTTCTTTTTAGGTGTTGGTATATTGTTAGCCAGAGTTTTTCTTGGTATTGTTGTAACAACAACGTATTTCCACCCCAGCACTGCATTCTTGGGTGACTATTGCTGTCAAGGCTGCCTTGGTCAATTCATTCTGTCATAAGTCATGAGCAGATTGCTTCAGCTCCCCAATTATTTTTGCTGTTTGATTCTCTCCAGTTGAGTAACATCATTGTCATTCAAGAAGGTGTGTTGCTGACCATGGTCTTCAAGCAGTGTCAAAGCTGCTAAGACAGAATGATGGATTCTCCTCTGTCATGTAGTGCTTGGTCATACGTCACAGTGATACATCATTACTGTAAGTTCTTTAAATCAGTGTATTGAACTGAAAATGTATGAGCCAACCAGCTTGTCTTAACTAAGACTGATATTAATGCTTGTGATTTAGAAACAGAAGACACCAATATAGCAGCATTACATGTATATGTCAAACAAGTTATTTGTTCTGGATGAAGGAACAGGATCTTGCAAGGCTGCCCCAGGTGCATGCTGAGAGTGTGGTACTTGATCTTATAACCAGTCTGTACTGCTGCCCATTTTGTGGTTTTATTGTCTTTTCTGGGGGAAGGTCTCCCAAAAGGTCTGCAGCATCTTTGGCTTTTACCATTTTATTACTTTACCCCAGGAATTGTCATGTTGCCAGATGCTCATCAATCTGGGAGAGATGCTTTTAGATGTGACTCCTTCAACAAACCCAAGAGCTGGTAATCTCTCATTACATTCAGCCAATAAAAATTGTTAAATGAGCCCAATAGCATCATAGATGGGGGATATTAATATTTCTTTCAACTTCCTTATGAAAGGCAGAAAGCAGTGCTGATGAGAATTATGTTTTAACATAATTTAACAGTATTTAACAAAGACAAGACTGTCGAGTACTGGATTTCTGCAGTTTTCTTAAATCTCTTTCTCCTTGAAACTCATAGCATCAATTTACTATAAACATTGCCCGAGTAACCAACACTGAGCCAACTCCTTCCATTTCTCTCATCTGAGAAATCCCTTCTTAAATTGCTCCCTAAAATTACAGCATTTAGGGAGAGGAAAATAGCTCACAGTCATCAACATTATCTCTTCAATCTTAAGAATGCCAGTGTCTTATCACTCAGGCAGTTGTTGAGCAATTCATTTCTCTGCCTCTATGCAAGAGGAAACAAACCAGCTGGGTGCCTATGAGAAACATTCATTATAATGCCAGTGTAATTAAGAGGTTCTCTTAAATGATAACTTTGCTGAGCTTTCAGATGTTCCTAAAGCAGGATGCCTGCTAAGGTTGCAATGTACAGGCTATGTTATTGGCAGAATCAGTTAATTACTGTCCTACAAATCATTAAAGTTTAAAAGAGAATCAGTGCTGGTTGCTACTAGATTTGCCTGTGTTCAGAGGTGCAGCATCATGGGAGAGAGCAGCAAGGAAGGTAGTGAGAGCATTTCATACATTTGGGAGGTTGGGCAGGTTCTGCACTACTCAATAATAATAATAAACCTCTTGCTTTAAAGCCTGTATTTACCCATGTCTCCTCCTCCAGCTCCCTTTCACATCCAGGAGCTCTGATGGAGGTTTAATTTTGCCACATGGAGAAGAGGCAAAATTGGAAACCATTGTTTATTAAGCAAGTGGTTCTTTCTCACAGGGTCACTGTGTGTGACTGCAGGTAATCCCCAGTGAAGCTTTCAGTCCAGCTTTTCAACTAGATCCATAGTTGCCCCCCAGAGAGTAGTATGGATGACATTTGCTTTTGTCTTTAGCTTTAAGGATACATACATGTGCTGTCTGTACCTTTTCCAGTTTTATCACTTCTTGATGCTGAAGGGAAGCCTAAAAAAATGTTTTACTACCCACACATGCTAATTTTGTGCTAAATTGTCATCCAGATCACAAGACTCTGAATTCTAATTGGCAACTTTTAAAAATCAGAGCTTTCTGAAAGCAGCCTTTCCCATTTCTGACAGAAAAGGTCTCCCTCCTTTGGTACGGGTGTGGTAAACCAGCATGTTCCTCACAGAACTGGCCAGATCTCAGCACATGTCAGGAAAGTCTGAGACTACAAAGTACAGGCAAACAACAGCTAAGGTATTTGTGCTGCGGTTCATGGCCACCTTAATATTTCCAATCAGGGGATACTGACAGTTCAAGTACAATGCAGCCAAGTGCACTGTCTAATAAGGTTGTATAATTTTGATATAACAGCCTAGCTCTGTTGTACTATTAAAGCTTTAAAATATTAATGCTCGTTAATGGTGTCACTCAGCCATTTTATATGATTAGTTTTAAGTCTCTCTTGGGTAGGCAAGAAGGGGAATTTTTAATGAAATGTTCCCTGCTCATCTGACCTGCTGTATTACTGCATGAATGCCATTTTTATGAGGCAGGTTTATGACGTTCATTACTCTGCTCCTTGAGCCACTTCATGGCTGCTGTAATTTTTAAAGAAGAGATAAAAATAAGTCAGTTCTTTCTTTGCAGTCAAGAAGCTCTGCATTCTAGCTTTGACCTTTAAGCTGTCATGCATGGATTAATCACATTTCAGCTGGAGATTGTTTTAGACCTAATACTAGCAGTGAACTGATTAGCTTACTTGCCTTACTGGCTACTTCTTAAGGAGGCTTGTCAATGATTTAGACAAAAAAGACATATTGCAAATAGCCCTCTGTTTCTAACCTGCCAGCGCTGTGTACGTACCTGTGTTCACATCTGAACACTCGCACGCAGCAGGTCTGCCTGCCAGTGCATCTATTCTGTGTGTAGAAACTAGTACCACAACCACAGCTGCCAGCACACAACAGAGTGAGTTGAGCAGCAGTGGAACAAGACAGAAAATTCCCGAGTCCCGCTGCAGAGCTGTAACTAAAGAATTTTGTTCTTGGGAATGAGAAAAAAATGATAAAGAAGATACCCTGTAACATCAGCACCTGCACAGCTGGTTTCAGGTGAAGTGATACCGTGGTGTTATCTGCTCTGCATGGGAGCAGAAGTTTAACTGCAGCCAGCAGCTCTGTACAGAAATTTTCCAGAACAATAGCACGGAGCTATGACCTTTGATAAGCAAATATGGTAGGAGCACTACAGTGAGTTACCCAGGACTGGCAAAACCAGGGAATTTCATGATTCACTGATCACTTAAAGAAAGGTTTTAAAGCAGAAAGAAAAAAATAGGTGATGCCTCACTGAGAATTGCAGGTGGGAGAGGGAACTCTGTTGTTGGAAGGTGCAAAGACGTAAGGAAAGCCTTCAATGTGCTAAGTGGGAAATTTAAAAATCAGAGGAGTCCTTAACTGTTACAACAGAGCAGTTATTCTCCTTGTGGTGTCAGAACATTCCCGTAAGCACTGGAAAGTACACTTGCTTCCTAAACCAGATGTTTTGAGGACATAGGTGAGAAATCACATTATAAAATCTTCACCTACACAGTGAGAGCTGTGGCATTACCCAGTAAGTTTGTAGCCAATAGGTTTACATGCATTTTCTTGTTAGAAAGATCCTGCACCTCAATGTAACAGAGCTGTTTATTAGCCAGTTGGGTAAAGAGCATGGCTTAGATCAGCAGCTGCTGCTGGGAAAAGACAAGAAGCGTGAAGTCACTCGGTGACCCCCCTGCTGCCACTGTGCAAAGCATCAAAAAGCAGGGAGTAGGACCATGGCAAGTGTTTGGATGGAGAAATACAGAAATGAGAGTGACAGAAGAGCCTGGAGAGTCACAAAGCTCAGGCTGGGTCTCCTGCACAGAGGAACAACACAACCCCCTTGCGATGTGCTGTAGTGTGAAAGAAATAGAGACCATAGCTTGTCAAACTGCAGATAAAAGGCTCCCTTTTACTGGGGGTTTCAGGGAGATAAAATAATTCATGACAGCAGAGTCAAAGTGGTTTGTTCATTCAGCTAGAAGAATCCTGTGATAAAAATAAAGCTGCATAATACATATTATGTAGATGTACTTTACTGTTTGATACTTGTATATCAGTGAAAGGTGAAGATACTTTATTCCAGCTTCTAAAATTTCTATTTGCAAGTGGCTGGATGTGCTTTGTCGTGATGTTGTAGCATTCCTGTGACCTTCTGTGAGCAACTTTCTCTGTCCCAGTGCCCTGCTGCCTCCCTCATATTGTAGTGATTTTCGTGGGGCGTTTGAAGAAATACTACTGCAATATAGTAGCTGAATTTTTCTTAAATATTTAAGAACTCTAGTTTTCATTTGTGACAGCAATTTCAGTAATGCTACAGTGTATTATTGCAGTACATGGTATACCTAGCAAAATATAAGGCTCTAAAATATAATATTTTAGAGTCCTGGTAGAGAAACAAATGTATTCTGTATGCATACATCTGCTTTTACTAAAGTGACAGGTACTAACTGTGCTGCTCTCCTCTTCCATTCACCTTTTTAATATGATTATCTGACTGTTTCAACAGAGCATAATTTGAAGAATGGATTATATACTGTGCATTTTTAATAAGACATGATAAAAGAGCAATTCATTTACTCCTCTAAGTTTCATATGAGCTGAGTGGATTTATACAGCTTCTCCTTTTGTGGAAAAAAACAAATCATCGGTACCGGGAATTGGTCTCAAGCATCCTGATTTCTTTCTTGCCTTTATAGGTAATAAGAAAAAGCATGTTACAAATATTGTCACATCCATTAGATTCAAAGATTAAGAAGATTAATCCTGGTTTATGGACAAATTGAGTTGTTCCTAGATGTGACCTATTATGAAAGATAGATCTAAAGTCAGAATCCTGACAGTGCCTCCTGTTGACCCCTTTCCCCTGAGGAAGATGTTCAGTACAACAGGGAGGCCTGAGGATGAGGTCAGGAATATGATACCTCTCCACTCAGAGCACAGAGCATCCTACCTGTCATTGTCCCTTGATGATAATGTTTAACCACAGCAGCTCTTCTCTTGGAAACCCCGATACCTCTTTTACCTTTTTACCCTGACTTTTTTCTTTTTCCCTGAAAATGATGGTGCCATGATTTTCCCTAGAAGTCAGCAGCTGTAGGTTTATCCATTTCTCACTTCACCTACCATTGAGATCTCAGTCAAAAGCTTTCTCAGGAAAGGTTATGGAAGAGGTGAGGTACCTAGACAATCTTTTATTGGACAAGCTGCTAGCTGGAGAAAACAGACAAGCCCTTCTTTAGGTCTGGAGCAGAAGTGGCAGACTTCATGCTGAGTGCAGCTTGGGAACAGGTAAATGGGATGAGCCAACTGTGTGCTTCAAGCACCTCCAGTCATGTTTAAAAAAAACAAACCAAACAACAAAAGTGTGGGGAAGCAATAGTGAATTCAGCTTAATTCATCGTGTGGAGTCTCACACTGTGGCAGTTTTTCTCTTGCTGGGTGGTGTTCTCAGAAGGCGTTAGGGATCTCGGGCACTAGGGAAAATGTGTGCTACATTGTTCAGAGCTCTCTTAGCTCAGTCTGTGAGGGGTCAGCTCTTCATGAAAACAGAGTAATTACCTTAGCGTGGACAGGGAAGTGGCTTAGTGTTAAGTGACACAGAAAGCACCTGCTTTGCATGCTGACATACTGATTATCCCACAAAAAAGCCCATCAACCTCTCTCCTCCCTGGCTGTGATAGCTTCTCCCTGCCCTTGTTAGCGCTGGGATCTGAACTGGGCACTGAACCTGAGGCAGGCAGCGCTGGATGACAATGCACTCGAAGGTATCTAGTTAGATACATAACAGAATGTCAATTTATGGAATTATGAAATCAATAAAGTTAAGTCAGTCGTACAGACTAGGCAAACACCCAGTCCCACATACACAGTCTTTATCTATGTGTTCACTTCTGTGTTTCCACAGTTGCAAACATTGTAAAATCTTCACGGCGTGGCCTGGGACAGGGCACTCACCATCTGTGCCTGGTTACCTCCTATACAAATGCAAATGCTGACAGTATTTACAGAACGCATTTGGTTTCTCTCGGGGAGCTTTACAATGCAACTTTCTAACAATAATGGGGATAACACAAGAAAAGAGAGGTAATCCTGCAGCAGCAAAATATGATTTTAGAAAGACAGGTGCGATATTGCAGTCCCTCCCTTCTCTGGATCCTGGAGTCACACTCTCAAAAGGACCCTCCTTCCACAAACGAGTTGCCTGTATGTGTACCTTACTCTTATGTACGCCCATAAAATGGTGCTAAAGACAGACTTTGTTCTCTGTTACTTCCCACTTTCTAAACAGTGCCTATCAGCTCCTTCCAATAAAATAATCCTGGAAGCCATGCTAATTGTAGTGGCCTTCCCATTGAACTGTAGATCATGCAGATGTCTTTGAGACAGCTATAAATTCCAGCATTTATCTACCCTGAGTTGCCAAGTATCTTTAACGTTTATTGGAAAAGGCAATATGAAATTACTGAGCCTGAGTTGATCTCCTCCTCTGCTTCTGTCCAGCAAGAGGCTGCCCACATTGTACACCCTGGGCAAAGCCTGCACGGACTTTGGATGAATTCACACTCAGTCTGCTGAGGTTACATTTCTTCCAGGATATTGAGCATTTATCAGCATGTGGGACTCTCATTTACATCTGCCCTGTTCTTGCTCTCACAACTATGCCCCCCTCTCAGTACTTTGGGGCCAGTAGGAAGCGTAGGGCTCTCCTGCAGTAGACAAGCTCTTGTGCTAAGGCACAAAGCAGAGAAGTGTTGTCTTCGTGGTGCTGGCACCTATCAGCACACTGCTAATTAACCAACATTATTTATACCTCACTTCTTGAAGTCTGAAACACAACCCTTCCATTTTAATTTGAAGCCTAATCTCGAAGCTGAAAGATAAAACCGAAACATCACATTTGCATGTAGATATCTGTTAGGAAACAATTTGGGCAACAATTAAGATACAGTAAGAGGAGGGAAATGTTCATGCAGTGTGTCTTTCAGGGAGCATCAGAAGATCATTTTTTACAAATATACAGTAATTTTCTGTGCACTCTCTAGCTGAAACAGCAGACAGCTGTGGCAGGCAGCTAGGGCTCATTTCATCAGTGTTTTACTGATGTCAGTACCACTGTTGTCTTTCATAGCTTTCCTGCTCTGGCCAAGCATAGTATATTTTGGATTAAAAAGAACTTAAATGACTACTTGGCAGCCTCTGGAAATAAATTGGCCTCTGTGGACCAAATTGCTGGAAAATTGTGTTCATGCTGCCACCAGTTATCATTCACTGAGGGCTCCAGGTAGACAGGACCTTAGACTCTTGGAATGCCTTGGTTGGAACTGACCTCTAAAGGTCATCTAGTCTAACACCCCTGCAGTAAGCAGGGACATCACATCCTCAGCTAGCTCTGGTTGCTCAGAGCCTCATCAAGCCTGACCTTGAATATCTCCAGGTATGAGGCCTCCACCACCTCCCTGGTCAACCTGTTCCAGTGTCCACCACTCTCATAGGTAAGAACTTCTTTCTCATGTCCCATCCAAATCTACCATGCTCTGTGCTGCAAAGGTTTCTATTTTCATTCCCTTGATACTGGCAGAAAGGGCAGCAGGGAGTTCACAGACAAGACTTCGGAGTCCACTGGAGGTGGACATGATTCCTGCCTGGGAATCTAGGCTGGCCCTGCCTGGGAAACTAGGCTGGTCCTTCCTGGAGTCTAAGCTGGTCCTGCCTGGGGATCTAGCCTGTTCTGCCACAGCAGTGTGCTCCCAATATTTCAGAACTGTCTGCCAGAGCTGCTTTCATTCCCACGGTGTTAAACTGTTTTGTATTTCAATTGTATTGTTAAGCCATGTAAAGTTTAATAATTAGTGTCCTTCTTGGGCTAGATGTTTGCAGGTCAGCTGCACTTATTACTAGAGAGTATCAGTCCTAAACGTGCCTTACTCTGGAATGTGAAATTCCTCACTTCACATACAAGTGAAGAATTCACTGCAGTTGTGTATTAGGAACTTATCACTCCCTGTCCTGTGTTCTCTCCAAGCGTCGTAAATCTAGTCCACCACCCAGAAAAGTGGATGGGAAGGGGAGTCAGAAACTCCTCCTTATGTTCTTTCCCAAGTTATATTTTACAACTAAAAATGGAAAGGTAGACTCCATCGTTAGCGTGCGTTACTGTTCCATCATGGGTGCTAAAGATGGGCCTTTTATTTAAAGGGATTATAGGCAGGTTAACTGACTTCTGACTTAGTAAGAATGCATCTTTCTCTTGGAAGTCCTAGATTCTAAAACCAATTCAATTGTTCTAAATTTGGAGGAAGCTGTGCTCTGTTTTCCCTTTAGAGCTCTCCCATATGCTAATGCTTATTTTATATCATAAATATGCAGTGACAGCACTCGTGGGTTTTCTCTTTTTTCACACCATACATTATGTTACATGTTTGAGAGCAGAACTCATCATTGACACTCTGAGTGACTGGAAGGATGCTCAGTGCCATGCACAAGTTGTTTGGGTTGTCCCTGTCAGATACTGGTGGCAAATGCCTGCGTAGGATGGAGGTAAAGGCTGTGCAACTCTTGGAAGATCTACTTTATTTCTAGTTTGGTTTTTGACTAGATTTTAAATGTACTTCAATTATTGCATAGTCTTCAGTTAAAAAAAAAAAAAAAAGGAAAAAAAACAATACCAAACCAACCAACAAAAAAACCCCAAAACCCAACAAAACAATGAACCCAGCAGCATGAAGTGAGAGCTTGGTCTAGAAAGTCACACCAGGAGGCAGGGAAAAGGAGAACTGGGAATGGCCAATATGAGCAGTTTTCTGTGGCTTCCCTTTTATTTCCAGTACACCAAGCTGTAGGTCTTCTTTCCAAAGCACTTGTTTAATTACAGCTTCAGGAACATAAAGCCTGTTATTATTTTAATGGAAGGAGCTGAGGCTGAAATAAAACTGAGTTGGGCCCATGTCTTTTCCTGGCAACTTGTAATTTCATGGATGGAAAAAACACCTGTTCAGTGGGGAATCCTTATCATTATGTTTTAAATTTCCCCATTAATTTATTTTACAGTCTTTAAGCACATATACAGATGGAAAGCAATCATGTTTAAGGCCTCTCATCACTCTCTCTGTAGGAATTATAGTGGGGATGTCACTTCTTCATTAATTTAGCACAGGCAGGCTCAGGATTTACCTGAGCAGCGAGTGCTCGCCGAGGGACACAGGAGCAGGCTCTCAATGGTGCCAAGCACAACTGATCTCCATCCATGGGAGGAGGCCACTGCAGCTCAGGGACCAGGGGTGCCCTGGGCCTCTGCACCGTTGTCAAGATTAAAATCTTGATCTTCAGCTAGAGCCACCTACCCAGAAGTTACAAATCCTGAGCTTTTCGCTGAAATAGTTCAACAAAATTAATTTCAAAAAGGGACCTTTGTGTCCTTGTAGGCTGAATTAAGCAGAGTTTGGTTTTATAGGTGGCTGCTTTTAGATTCAACCCCCAGGGCAAGGTTTGAGGACATGCTGTTCCCCGTTGCTGGCAGAAGCAGCCAGGCAGTGTCAGCCACAGCACGAAGGTGAGCTGTGCCCCCACGGCCACACCAAGTGTGAGACTTGGAGCGTAAACAGGAGAATTTCCTGGAGCCAGCAGTTGGAGTCACAGCCATTAGACTGGATTTGAATGAAAGCAGCAAATCTATGAAGTGCTGAAAATGCTGCTTTGGTTCTTCGGTCTTTTTTCTATAGAGGAATATGTGATTATATTTTTTGTGCTGTAGGAGTAAAATACATTTTAAATGGATTTTAAATGCATCTAAACTAGAACGTTGAACTGGAATGACCCTTTGTGGGACCAAAGGCAGCATCTGGAGATGAAGGCTGAACCCAGTTTGGCTTGGAGTCATTAGCTGTGTTACAAATCACAAAATGAGATAAGGTGATCATGGGGTCTCCCCAGCCCGGGGAACTGCTAATGGGATACAGAGATTTCCACTTTCACTGGCCAGCTCAAATCAGTACCAGTTAAATGCTGTAGCTACCTGATGGCTGCTGAGCTCTCAAAATGCAGTGCCCTGGTGGCAACAGAGTGTGCCCAGCAGCTAGATGGTGGTTGTTACCAGAGACCTTGGGGAGCGTTGGAGAGGAGCGGCTGCGTGGGCCTGAGCTTGTGCCGTGGGCACGACCTCGTGGCAGCAGGGGAGCAAGAGCCTCCCGCAGTGTGGGGTGCATTTTATGCTACTTCTCTCAGTTTTAGCACTAGCGAGCAGGTGGATGACAGGTTGTGGTGCGGGCACACTGGTGGGGACCTTTCCTCCAGCAGGGCTTGGGAGGCAGAGACTGTAGGAGAAACTGAAGTGCTGCTATTTGTGCAATTTGCTGTTAATAAATTACTCGTAAAATGGAACAAAAGAGTACCAGTGCTACCTGATGATCGTTTGACTCCACATAAAATCTCTAACAAGGAGGAAAGTAATCTGTTGTGGGGGGAGAGCAGGGAAGCTTCTCTTATTTCACCCTCCCTCATTCTTCTTTTAATAAAGAAAATCACTTTTCTTTGTCACCATTTTAATGATTCCCAGGGCGCTTCACAGCACAGACATAAATCTGGAAATCAGCTTTCAGAAAGAATGAGAGATTTCTCTTCTCTAAATCACCAAAGTATGCCGAGCTCTTTGTAAATCCCCACAACAATGTAATTGCGGTTCTCCCATGATTATGTGGAATGTTTTTGGTGGCTTGTTTACAAGCTAAATAAATAGCTGCACAAAACATCTGGAACCACAGTATGTCTTAAAAGGCTGCTTTTAGCAAAGCTTAGGATCTCGGTTATTACTGGGCTTGAGTCTTTCTGATCTGATTGGGATATATTTATAGACCGTATGGAAATATTTGCCTGAAATATGATTAATGTTCTTAATTATTCATAGTGAGAGTTAGAATGATTAGTGCTTTATGGAAAAACTGCATTGATTTTTTTTATATGTTAAAAAAGCCCACACGTAGAACCAAGTTGTAACTTCCTTGTGCCTGGATGGTCCCACTGTCCAGTTGATAGAAACTATCTGCAAATACAGGGGCTTAGGGCAGAACCAGGAGTATGAAATGTGTAGGAACATTTGTCAGAATCTTAGGAGCTGCCTGCAACCACTAGACTCTTGGGATCCTAGTGGTTTTGGCCGATAGGCTTTGTACCACAGAGCATTGGGGTTTTTTAACCCCACAAGTACATTTATAAAGAAGAGAAGCTAAAGCTTCTAAAATTCAAGCTAATCCATCAAATCTTAGCAGATCAGCTTTTGTAATAGTCAATAACAATTGGCTGTGGCAGGCAGCTTAGTCTCTCCTGAAGTCTTGAATGAAGCATCATGAGTAACCCTGAGCTGCATCTGTCAGCTCACAGCCATTGAATGTTCTCAGCTACAGAATCTATTGGTTTCAAACTTGGTACACAAAAACATCTTCATGGGTTTTCACTCAGTGTTTAACATCCCCTGACTTTTCTGAAAGTCTAACAGAGCAATCCCATCTCAGCAAACTTACTAAGCTAGGTGGAAAAACAAGTAACCAGGTAAAAATGTTCCTTTGCTCCAGGAGGAACATCCTAGTTTTTCCTCATTCCATGATTCACACAATTACCTTTGTGTGGTCCTGTGTGTTACATGCTGCTGAGTGGCCATTTGGTAGAGGCAGAATCAAATTATCATTGGAGTTCTGCAACATCCAGTGTACATTTTAGTTCCAGTGCTCATGTAAGGACTTAGTAAATCAATATGAAATGTATGATAGTTACTGTACTGGTAAATCATGTCGCCTGGGTCATTGCCCACATTAGCCTAACACAGTAGCTCTTGTGATTTGTATGGGGTTGTCAGTGCTGTGCTGTGGCTGGTACAGATCTCAGTGTTGGGTTTACACCAAAAAAGAAATCATGAATAGGCTGGCCCAGAGCAAAAATTCTCCCCTGTGTTTTGGGAACAGTTGTATTCATCTGAAATGACTGTTCAAACCTAGAGGCAAACCAGAGTGCAAAACCACAAGGACATAATGAAAACTTCCCAAAGGTCAGGGCAGAGAGGTGCTGGGGTAGATCATGGTTCTTCCAGCAAAGAGCAGGTGGTAGTTGATTCTGCCATGAGGAGGGGGGACCACATGGTCCCATCCAGAGCTGTGAGGCTGTGAACTCTGCAGGCTGATGTAGTTCTTCCCCAAAGTCCCACCTTAGCCAGTCAAAAGCCAAAGCTGGAAACAGGGCATGAAGGTTGCTACTTTTAATGAGTAAAATGTTTAAATGAGTGTTTATTAATTGAGTGTTAAATGATTAAGAAGAGTAGATGAGTGTTTGCCTCATTTTACTTTTTTCCTGCAGTGTCAGGAAATATCTGGGATTGTCGTAAAAGATTGGACAGCTTTTAGATGACAGACCAATCTCCAGAAGGCTCTGTGTAACTGTGGGCCATTTGCTGGGATTACCAAAGGTTGAGAGAGGGGGAAATTGGCAGATTCCTGTCCTTGTCACATGGAGAGAAAAATGATTGACCCAGAAGCCTTAAGTATTTTTCCCTATCAGGTATTTGGGTACTGTTGTTATCTGCTCGTGGCCCTGTGAAAAAAATTCATAAACGGAATAAAAATAAAACAATTGAGATTAATGCATGATTAAAACAAGCTTTGCTAGGCTTAGCACTAGTTCTTGTGCTCATTATTGAATACGATGGAAATTGCACTGTAAATTTTATATGCAGCATTGAGAAAATAATACTAACTCTATGTTGGATGGTCTTTACACTGCAATTAACAGCAAAGACTGCTTTGGGAAAGGGTTTTCCCTTTTAAATACTACATTTCAGGATGGAGTAAGACTTTGTTTACTAGTCTGGTATTGAAATAATTGCTTTTAAAGTGTGACCTAAGCAATCATGATTGCCTCCTGCAATGAAGGGGGAGAGAATGAAACTCCCACTTCTAGGAGAGGAAAGTGTCTTTCCTTGTGTCACTTGAAGGATCTGCTGTACTCGGCCGCATTAATTCTTACTGATTTCAAAAGTTTTGCTTTTCAAACTGGAGAAAAGCTGCATCAGTTGTAAGTTTTATGAGGAAAATCTGTTATAGAATAGGCCTAAAAGGGAAAAGAAAACATGTCTGTCTGGTCTGGCCAACTGGCACGGGCCTTCGTAGTAGTAAAATGGGTAATTTTCAGCCACATGGGCCAGGGAAGATCCAGAGCTGGGCTTTTTTCCTTCTTTCTTTCAGAAGACTTTGGAGACTTCTAAAATAAGCCACAGTTCAGTCCAAAAAAATAGCCACTCGAAAATGATTTCCATCCGTGGCCAGGGTATGTCATGCTCGGGTTTACTGGAGCTCTGTGGAAAGCCTATGCACTTGTCAAAAAAAAAAAGAGGGAGGGGGATCTACCTCGTCTCCTCTTTCTTCAAACCACTCCTTCTTTCATGCGCCTTCCCAAATCTGTCATAAAAGGTATCCCAAGGTGGTTGTTAGTGAGCTCCCCTCATGAGAGATGATTAAAGCCAGATGAGACGGAGCCCCAAAACACAGTCCCTTTGTTAGAGAAAACAAAGGCCTTGGTAATTGGATTCACATTGAGTGAGGCACTTAAAACAGCAAAGTAACAAGAAAAATCTGCCGGGTTATGTCATAACTGCCAGGGTGGGTGTTTTGTTATTTTAAAAGAGCATGACCGTCTCATTTTTTTACTAGCTTAGTCTGGGATATTGAAGTGGAAGATTAAAAAAAAATAAAAACCCCCAATTGCAACGTATTTTATACAAGCAGCGGAGAGAGTTTGGGGCACAGAAAGTGACGGGGTACGAGGCAGGTCACCGTGCTGGTGCAGGAGCTATAAAGCAAGGAGCTATTTTTATCTGTTGCCAGCGTTGCAGCGCGTTGCGTAGGAGAGACCCTCCGTGAGCCTTTGGCGGGGCACAGAGTCAATCCCAGAGTATCAGTCATCCTTAAACTTCATTTGTTTGGCTCACATATAAACTATTCAGCTTCCAGTTGGCCTATAGACTCATTTTCCATAGCTCAGGAGCAGGCATGTACAGATGGGAACTAGTTGTCACCATCTTCTGCTGTGTTTGGGGAAAAACTAATAAATACCAAATTGGAGGGAGACCTGAGCTGTCTGGGGGATTTACCACAAAAGTGTGTGTCTTCCAGACCTTTTATCATCCAGTTTGCTCTGAGCACTGACCGTGCGAGGAGCAGCTGGATGTGCCAGGTTATCGGGTCTCCAGAATAACAGGTTGGTGTTACTTATGGAGGTGCTAGTGAGATCTTGCAGGAAGGATGTGAAGTGGCTTTCAAGAATTGCTTTTCACTGTGTAATGGCAAACAATTTTAGATTTAATATGCAAATGTCTGCCAAAGAAAAGTATCTGGTTTGGCAAAGACTGATTTATTCCATCACAGGCTCCAGAGTAAAAATAAAAACAACTACAGAAAAAAAAAATCTGCTCTGAATATCCCAATGCCTATAAAAGATTAGTCTTAAGAAGAGTTAGCAGAGTGTTGAAAAATGTCGTGTCTTGTTTTCCATTGAAACTTGGCTGGCAGTCTTGGCCAGAAAACACAGAATCACATAGTCTAACACCCACAAAGCTCAGCGCTTTTCAGCTCAGATTAAAACACTTGTAGTCATCTGCTTTCTTGTAGCAAAGGTGTGATGCACGCAGCTCCTGGGAAGAACGAAGGTTTGATTACCAGGTCAGTCATTGGGTAAGGGCTGATACCCTCTCCTCACTTTGGAGATGGTGGAGATCCTTTTTGGTGAATTCTGTCAAAGCCCTCTGGGGATGAAGGCACCCCCTTTCCATCGGTTTGAGTTAAGCATCCAGATCCCACTGGCAGCTTTGTAAAAACTCAGCTTTCCTGCCTCACAGTTGATGTACCTGGAGTTCAGAGGTTTTGATCTGCATCCCAATGTCCCTAGCAGGAGTCGTAGCTCCTGAGCCAGGGAGGAGATGTTCAGTGTGAGGCCACAACAGGTTTTGTTAATCATTCCATTTATCAAGACACCAAGTCAGTTGACAGCTGAATGTTAGGGGATTGTTTTTTTCTCTTTTTTTTCTTTGGGTGGGCTTATTCTCCCTCGAGGTAGCTGAGAGAGTTGCAGCTCTTGTGTGTCACAGGGTGTCTTTCTCTCCTTAGCAGCACAGTCCCTTGTCTGACCTCTTGGTGCTTTTCCATCATCTCTGTTCAGACCCAAGTTCTTCTGGAGGTCTGTCAGTAACAGCCTGTCTGTGCACTGGGCTCTCTTGGTTCTCATTCAGCCTCTGGGTTTAAGCTCCCAGGAAAAGAAAGAGAAGATTCTTCTTCATTAGTCCTTCCTAGGACCAAAATGTTCCCACTTCATTCTTCACTTAGATGGGCAAGGACCATAGGGATTTAATTCTTTTCTCCTTGTCCTTGCTGACTCTGAGAGCAGAGGGAGAAAACTACCAAAGCTGCTGTTTGGCTGAGTTGTTCCAGGATTTAGAGCCTAAAGCCATCTCTCATTTCTGTAAGGCCCTCATGCTCTGTTGAGAATCTCTGAACTGTTTCTTCAGGGATGAACAAACCTTAGTCACTGAGTGTGAACTGAAGAAAGTAGTTCTAGGCTAGTGCTGATTTTGTTGGAACTGCAAATGGAGGCTGGTGTATCCCAGCAGGGTATAGAGGTATTTCTCTCCACACACATGTTGCTGCACCCCTGCTCTTGGTCCAGCACAAGTTCCCAGCACTCTTCTGGAGGGAGCAATTGTGAATACAACCCTTAAGTCCTAACCGAGCCCTTGTATCTTAGGTCTTGGTAGGTGTAGTATGATACAAATGAATTCTAACCTGTAGATCAGTGTGACAGTTGCTCAGAATTGGCTGGGATAACAGTTAAAACCCCCTTCTAGAATGGCTGCAAATGACAGAGGTGCAGAAGCTGATGCATTTGGGGAGCAGCTGTGGACAGTATGGAGATTGATGGACTCTCATCTGAGACAGACACTCTTCAGCAGAACCAAGTGCCAGAGCCTTTGGTCAGTCTCTCCAGCCTCATCCCCTGTGATTGGTGTTTCAGGCAACCCCTCAGTGTGTTGAAAGCAGAGGAGCCATAACACATTTTATACTGGCCCCCATTAGAAATACCAAGAGCAGAATAATAAGCAGTTCAGCATCTAGAATCGTCCTGGGGAGGAGGGAGCCTCGGCGCTTCTCGTTGCTGCAAACCCCTTCCACATTTGTCTCCAGTCAGGCGTATTGCTCCCAGAAACCTGAACTGCCTGTAATGCACCAGATGTGCAAAAAGAGCAGCAGCTCCTCTTGCTATCATAGGCAGCCACACTTACAACAACAGCGACTTGTGCTTTGATTGCTTGTCTAAAACTAAAATTCAATTATGCAGTGCAGGCAGGCTTTGCTGTGACACAGAGGGTTAGAAATTAATGTTAACACTGTTTCTGGTTAAGACTTTTTGTGTTGATAAATAATTCATAAGGCAGTTAGCTCTTTGAGTCTGACAACACAAGAATATATTAATACAGTAGACTCAGCTAAAGGTCAGCCCTGAACAGTGAAGCATCTGAGCCATCTTTTATTCATTTTCTGACACAGACTCATTAATTATTACCGCATTTGAAGGTCTGCACGGGAAAAGTGCTAATGAGAAAAAGGATATTGGGTTTGATATCTGACGCTCACTCTTTGAAATGACTTTAGATTAAAAAAAAAGAGAGAAGAGAGAACAATACAAAACAGGCCAGGTAAGACCTTTTCTTTAATAAAAACTAAAATTAAAAAAATGAAAGACTGAAGCTAGAGTTGGCAGACATTATTCAATCAAAACCAGACGCTGCTGGGTTGCAAGTCTGAGTGGCTGATGGGTGATGAAGTTTCTAGGAACGCATTCATATAGACATGATTAAAAGGTGTCCTTTTTGGGTGAGATGTAGTTGCTTTGAATCTTGTTTGTTGCCTCCAGGCTTGTTTTCCACATTTTTCATCTTGGCTGACCATTTACCTTCCTACGTTGTTTACTATCTCCAAATGAGGATTGCTCTGTCTTTGTGCTGTTGATGCCTGGTGCTTTTCCATACTTTTTTCCATGCCATGTTGTTTTTAAATACCTTCCAAAACCTACCTTGATATGCTCAGCTATGCAGCCATCTACTCCAAAAGGAGATTGTTACTTTTCTCCTTCAGCCTTCAACTAGATTTATGCAGACACGTGTCCTTGTGTGTGTCTGTGCTTCCCTCATTCTAATAATTCTTTTAAGGCCATCAGCAAGTTGTTCCATCAAATCTGATGAAACAATAAACATCTCAAAAACAGTGAATTCTTGCAGTGTTTGTGGAGAGAAAAGACAAGAACTCATCTTCAATATTCCCACTAGGGAAAATGTTGAAGCTTAAGTTTATGCCTTTATTAGATAGCAGAGAATTTATTTGCACAAGAAGAAACTCTAAGAACAGGCCAAAGGCAGTGAGGCTTCATTAGCAGTTCTGCTTGGGGAAGTGTTTTTAAGATACGGGCTGTGAGCAGAACTCTGTTTATCCCTAAGACAAATGAGATGGCCTCATGCTTTTGAATTCATTAACACAGGTGTGTCTTTGTTAACGAATGTGAAGGCACCAGATCATTAGTGGCCGCTATAAATCAGAACAGTTCACGGAACTCTGGGATGATGCCGGTTTGGAGGTTTAATGTGTGTGTGCAACTTGAAAAAATACATACTTCCAGCCTCTGGATTTCCAAATAATGGCTTATCTTTAACATCAGGTTAGTCAGGGCACCAATATACCCAATAATCTTTCCTGCTTACTGCACGTTTCCATGGATTTACTGGGGAAATACAGGAGGCTTTGCAGAACTGAACTGCTTGTGTTATTTTGGCCACTGAAACATGTCTTATGTACATAGTGTAGCTTGTGTTTTGAAGTGATACTACGCCTGTGGAAGAGGTGATCTAAGGTTTTATGTGTGCTACTAGATAAATGGAAGCCTTTCTTGTATGGGCAGAAGTGATCTATCTATTTTGAGTTTCAATTAGTCTTGCACAGAAAAGATACATGTTCTTTAACTAAGATAAAATTGATGCTTAAAAATAAAGCTTTTCTCTGTGCAATCAAAATTGCATTAAAAGATACACCCATTATTGATGTGAAAATTGAACCACACAGAAATACTATTATAATAGTGTGGGTTTGACGTGATCATTGACAAGAAGATAGCATAGGAGTTGCATCCAAAACTCTGCCTTAACTTTCACACCCCTGTGTCTTGGTATTGCTCAGCCTGTAGGAAGGGAGACTCCCCTTCTAATCCTGGCCCATAACTGAGGGGTGTCGTGCTTTATCACAACTAATCCTGGCTGCCCAGAGGATGTTACAAAAACATCTTGTCTCTTCACACAGTAAAACACCCTCACCTTCACAACCTGATTGCAGTACAATGTCTCCTGCTGCAGAGTGTCTTAAAACTGCAACTAGGTATATTTATTTGTTGAAAATGTCTGGTCTGTGATTTTTTCCTAAATTAAGGCAAAATTCTAAAGTTTTAAGGTAAATGTTACCTGATTTTTCAAAAAGGCTTTGAAATACGGAGCCCCATTTCTCTTCTACCTGTGGGTAATCATAGCTGCTGGTGAGATGTGAGACCTTCCCTTTGTCAGACCTTGGCTGAGTAAACTGACAAATTCTATCCACTAAACCAGTGAATGATGTTTCAAGGCTGTGAAAATATTAGCATGTAATGTAACATCTCTGGAAATGTAATGTTTGCTACAGCTGTGTATAAATTTGTTTAATGGGTCTCTAACTCACCATCAGACTCATAAAGGCAGCCACTGTACAGGCTATTAGGCTGCAGTAACTTAATTGCTCGTTAATTGGGTAATTAGTGCTTTGTTTTGCTTTAAAGCCTAAACACTCATAAAAAGTGAATTAGCTGAGTAAACAAGAATGGAATTTTCATGATATGCTGTCCCAGTTATTGCACATAATTAATCAACCTTTTATTATCATTCCTTTTTCTTTTTTTTTATCTCTCCTGGTGACTACCTCAGGTAGGTGGGTAAACATCCCAGTTCAAACCCCAAGGAGAGCACCCTGGGTCTGTCTCACTGAGCTGAGGCTGGTACCTGCATTCCACCATAAAGGGTGGTTTGTGTCCAGCCCCAGCCTGCTGAGCTGCTGTGCTGACCCCTGCACTGCACTCACCTCTATCACCTGAGAAGTAGAGAGGTCCTCGGGCAATTCAGGTGGCTCTTAGGTGGGAAACTTGTACAAGAAAGGACCCATTTACCTCTTCCCATTTCCTGATCTAGGTGGTGTTCACTTCCAGAGCTCAGACTAATGTACCAGAAATGTAAATGAAAACCTAGCAGCCTGGAAAACTGGTTTATTTAACCAAGATGTGCATTAACATGAAACTCTTTGCTGTACTACTTTAGGTATTTGGGCAAGAGATGGGCCTGCAAATGAATGCCCTTCCCAGCAATGTTCTGGAGCTTTAACACAGGCAGTTAAACTCAACATTGGAAGAGGAACAAATTAATGGAAAGCCTGTTTGCACCAAACTATTGGAAACTTAATTTGCACTCCCAAGCAGGATCCCAGCCCCCTCATCCCTGCCGGGGGCACAGGGAGTCCTGAGTGCTGGAAGGATGATAATTGCTTGCACTGCTTAAACACTGAGCGTCCTTAATTGGGATTGTGGCCTTTGCTCTAACAAGCGCTTCTAGTAGTGCTGTAGGTGCTCCATGGTGCTCCTTCTTACCTTGCTGGGCCTGACTGGTTAATGATGTCTTAATTGGCTTTGAGAACTCCTCAAGAAGAGAAGTGGGAGAGAAAGGAATTGGTGCATGGTTTTTCTTTTTTTTTTTTTAATATTTATTCTTGCTTTAGAGACAATCTGAAAAGGAGGACAACTGCAGTAGAATATTGCTCTTGGACTGTAATGTCACATGGAGAATTTTACACAGAAAGGACATTTTGGCTCCAATCTACAGCAATGGAAGCTAATGCTGGATTTCCATGTTAAAGGGGGCTGAAGTATTTGCTGGTAGAAGCTAATGTCAGAGCTGCCTGAGCAAGCACTGAGTGAGGCTGAAGGGTTTAGCTCACGAAGAGCACAAGATGCAATTTAAGCGAATCCCAGTAACTTTTATATGTGGCACTTGTGGTCATATGTTGATACTAAATATAAGCAGAACTTTACTGTAAAAATTAGACCTGTTTTATTGCAGAGCAATTGAGGTTTATGAAGAATGGCACCAATCCATGAAGACTTTTTCCTTGTGAGCTGATAAACGAAACAGCTGCAAAGTTTGACATGTAGAAAGTTTCAGTTAGAAATCTTTGACCTGGTTGAATATCTGAAGTTCCCTCCTGCTTTCGTGAAGCAGTTTCCACATCCAGCACTGTCTGCAGTTGCTGTCTTGGTTCTGCTCTGTGCGATCAACAGTTAAGAAAGGGCTGAGTAGTCTGTGGAGGAGAGCGCCCGGCTGTCCCTCCAGTGTCCTAGTCTGCTGTGGATGGCCTCCTGGGAGCAGAGTTCCATGGAGATGCTGTTAGGTGTGTGCTTTCACTGGAAGCCCATCTGTCAGTGCTGTGCCCTGTAGAGGTTGCAGAGTGAGGAGATGTGAGGGTGGGAGGGGTTATGGGGACTGTGTCACTGGGGATCCGCTGCCAAACGCCAGGTAACGGTGCAGTCCTGTCACTGGGCACCAGTGCAACTGAAACAAAGGACTGGCCACATTTGGGAACTGGCACCTGGAGTTAAGATAGATGGATGAATCCTGGCTTGATTGTCTCTTACAGACCTGGCATTCCTTGAAGTCACTAGCTAAGAAATAAAGACTCCTTTTTTGTTGGCTGCAGTAGGTTCACTAGACCGAGACTTAGTGATTTAGCTTTTTAAGACATTTGACGATTTAAAAACTTATTGACCTACAAAAACTCAGGAAAGAGACTGGCTGCTGTTACAAAAGAATCAAGAGGAAAAGTGAATGAGTGATCTCTATGAAAAAAAAAAAGCAGGCTATTTGAAATACATTATCTCTCTGCTGTACTTTTAATAATAAAATATGTGGCAAAATTCCCTCCAAAAACACTGACTTAAAAAAAAATGTGTGAAAGGTGATTTTTTCCTTCCATGTAATCCTATACCCTTAACAGTTTTTTTAAGTAGCATTCCAGATAAGTTTTGGAGAATTGCAGAAAATGTATTTTATAATTTGTATTATTCATGTACTTTGAGAGTTATTTTTCCCTTTTACAGAGATTTTTCCAATCTGCAATGAAATATTGGCGCCTCCAAAACTGTGCTGGCATTTTTGAAATTGGCTGAAGGTATAAATGCCTGGGATTAACAAGTTTCAGCCTTTTTTTTAATGAACATATATTAAGCTATGTGTAAAATATATATTTGTACCAAATAATTCCTCATCTATGACACGCAGGCTGCAGCCTCTGGCACACGCAGCAGTGGGTGGATCTCAGCTCTCCCATTACCCACTGCTTGCCTTGCTGCCATGTGAAATACCTGTATCCACCTTCATCCCAAATGGAGTGCAAATCTGTAAGGCAGACTACTGCAGAAGGGAGACAAACTTGATTTATTGTTTCACAGTTGTGTAAGTTCTGCTTGTGTTTTGGAAACTTCATTTACTTGGTAGCTATTGAGAAAGAGACGGGGAAGGGAGGAGGCAACCCAGTGTAAGCACCAGTGCTCGGTGAGTTGTGCACTCTGTCTCTGCTGCTCTGATGTCTATTAGTAGCAGTCTATCCTGTTTTTTCAGGAGTGTATTTTCCTATTTCATTTGTGAATCGCCATCCTTGAAAGCACAGTTGATAGTTTCTAGCTGAATGTCACGTGTTCCTTACCAAAAATGGGGCTTGAGGAAAAAAAAAAGTGAGCACTGCTAGAGCTGTGGTAGGCTTTGTTACCTGGAAGGTGGCAATAGCCTTGTGTCAACTCACTGCTCTAACAGAGATCAGTGAAGTTCCTGGCAGGGTTGGTATTAGACATGGCCACCAGTAACAACACCAGAGAGCTCATTAGGGACCAGCATGATCCTTGAGCTGTTCTCAGGGAATCCCAGATGTCACACAAATGATGGGGTTTTCAAGCATCCTTCCCTCAATCCTTTGGACCAAACTGAGGAAGCCAAAGAAAACAAGCGTGCAGACGTTTCCTTACCCTCCCAGCCCTTCTGGTGTGATAGAGTGGTTCAGCTTGATGCTATCATCTTTTATTATTGCCAGTATAATAATAGGGGTGGCAGTCTTGGCATGGTGGAGATACAGCTCTCTGCAGAGAGTCCCACCCTTGGAAAGCTGTGACTTTGTTTGGCAGCTGCCTCCATCTCTTTATTCCAAGGAATTTTCAGAAGGACTGTAAGGGATGATACAGTCTGACAGAGAAGATCAAGCTGATAAATAGCCAGAAATTTTTCACTTACAAACCCCAGCAAATCTGAAAAGAGAGCCACGGCAACGGAGAGATTTATGTATAATGTATTGAAAAATAGTAGCGTGGCAAGCTTTGTAAATGCTGGCTCGTCAGCTCTCCTGAGCTGGGGCTTACAGTCTATTAAATTACTCTGGGCCACAATCTGTTATAATAAATCGTTTGCATAGCACCTTTGGAGCACCCTGCCAAGCAGGAGTAGAGAGAGGGCTTTTCCTCTGGAAAGCTGGCGGCCTGAGCATCAGAGTCACCAATGGGCTGATGGTTCAGGAGAAAGGAGGTGGAAAAAATATTGGAAGGGGCAGCAAAGGAAGATTTCCTGAGAAGGTTGTTTTTTATACTGTCTGTGGTTAGGGGCTGTTGGAGTAACTGAAAGATGAGAAGGGAAGAAGATGCTGGAACCTATTAAGAAAAACAAAAGAGAACAGGAGTGGGTTTCTGTCTTTTAGACTACATGGGATCAAATGCACTACTACTCTGAATAATGCCCTCGTTTGGCTCAGCCGTGTGATGGATTTGAAACTTCAAAACATAAATGAAACTAAGGGTCTAGATAGCCTAATGCTGTTATAAATTTTGAAGACCTGGTTTCAAGTATGATTCAGGGGACTTAGCAAAATGCATTTGGGGATCTCGGCTCCATCCCTGTTGGGTAATTGTGCACATCACAGAAACATCACATCTTGGCATGGTGCTGGTGCTCTGCCAAATGGAGGCTCTGAGGCTGCACTAGTAAGGGCAGCTGCAAGTTGTGATTTAGGAATGTTGGCTGGGAAATGTGGAGGCAAAAGTTTCTGCCTAGAAAGCATTAAAAAAAAAAAAAATCACGTTAATTCTCTCTTACGGAAAAAAGCATGTTGGAAAAGAGGCAAGTACTTTGTGAAATTGCCAATGCCCCATTTTCCTGAGTTATAAAACTTCTGGCAAACACATCAGCTGAATTCCCCTCCCCTTTCACATTACGTGTAGTATGTCTGAAATATTTTTTTAACATTTTTTAAATCACAACATTAAAAAAGAGGAAAAAAGCCTGAATATAATCTACTAGGTCAAAGATGAAATGCTGGCCTAGTGCAGAGCAAAAGTAGCTGCATCCATTAATATCACTATCCTGAAAGTGATGGGCACTGTCTGATTGTGCCCACCACTTGGCATTGCTGGCATCTTTCTCTGTCACCCAGAAACAGAAAAACTTAGGCCGCAAACATCCTCAACTCTGTTTGAGTAGCACTAATTTACATGACTTAGGTAGGCGTAAAAGATGAGAAATGACCTTTTCAACATGACTTCAGATATTAAAACGATCTTACAATCTTATTATCATGAGAACATTTCGCAGAGTATTAAGCTCAATAAATTACCTTTTCCCCAAGCTGCTAACCCTCGATCCCTCAGGGGCAGCTGCAGCAACGATGTTGGTTCACGGCCTTCTTATTTTAGCTGAATTGCTTAATTGGTATGTGTTCTACATCCCCGATTGAGTATTTGGAGCACAAATGAAGGTTAGAACCTTTGCGCTAGTTATCGACTGGAAGAAAATTGATTCACGCTCAGGAGTGCAGTTGGGAGACGATTCACAATCCTCCCTGGGAAGGAAAGACCTGCTCTTTTCTTTTTCCCCAGATTTCTTGCAAAGGTCACTCCAGCTGAACGTCGTCGTATTTTTGGTTTGGTGGTTGCTTTTTTTTTGACATGGCAAATCACCGGTGGAGAGCCTGAGTTCTAGTTTCCCAGTTTATTTGTAGCTGAACTTGCAGTGGTGGTAGCGTGGCTGCTGGGCTGCTCTCTGCCCCCACTGGTCTTTGCACCTGCAGCTGTTCACTAGGAGACCCAGCTGGATGGGGCATCCTATGGAAAACCAAGTTATAATTCCCTGTGTGCTTCACTTTAGTTTGGTTCAAGAGAAGGGAGTGAAGGGCTATTGAAGAACATCCCTGTCTCAGCTCCCAGCCTCAGGACGTATCCCATACAACGACTTTCCATTTGCTGAACATCTTTAGTTCAGTAAGTGAAAATAAATCCTTAAGTAAAGGTCACTGAAGAGGAAGCTCAGGATTGCCAGAAAGTGACAGCAAAATGTACCAAATTGCCATGCTGAACAAATTTAAACAAAAAGCACGTGCCTGCTATTGCCTAATGATTGCTTTTTTCTTTGCAGTATGATCAAGCCCTTCTGTGCATCGACTGCTACAGATGCCTTTGTTTTCCTGTGATCTTTGTAGCAAGAACCTGAGCTTTCCTGTGGCCTGTATTAATAGAAACATCAAAATGGCAGAGATTCTGCTTTCTTTTTAATGTTCATTAAAGGGCAAACATGTGACTTAGCCAGCCTCAGCAAGATTCCCTCTGGGTCCATGAGCATGCCAAAAAGAGAAGACAAGGCAGCCAAAGCAAGAGGCATTCCTGGACTCCAGTGCATGTTACACATAATCCAGAAGGGAAACGGAAAGAAAAAGCTTAAAAGACAGACAGACACAGAGGGGGCAGCAGGATGTCAGCTCGGCATGTTGACACGCCACAATCTGTTAGCTCAGTCTCAGGAATATGGAGGCCAGTGAGGAAGGAGGGAGATGGGATTGGAGGAGGAAATTTGGCAGTGTCAAATAAACCCAGCTACAGTCACTGAGATACTGTGGGATGCTTCGTCTGAGGAATGTTGTGAAATAGGAACAGAGCCCAACTGTTGAACTAATCCACGAGTGTGACCCTGAGTATTTTGTTCAGTGGGTGATAACTAATCTGAGAATGGGTAGGTTTTCCCCATTGTGCCGAGGGACAAAAATACAGTGGAAATTGTGATTTTTGTATAATACATGACTAGGTACTACAGAAGAGAACAATTCCTGTGACAGGTCTTGCCTCCATAATCCGTTCAATCCATGGGCTCTGCAGAGTTTGGATGGGCTTTGTGATACCATTCCAGAGTCAGTAGCTTTCCCAGGCACTGCAGAGGTTTGAGTAAGTGAGACTGCTGATGCCTTAAAGGTGACTTCAGTGTTGACTGCTGCCTGAAGATGTGCAGTTTGCTGTAGCCTGAGGGAACATATGGAAAAGGCTGGAAGTTTTTTTTACTTGGCCACTTGACTTTATTTCCTGTATTTCAGAGCACCCTCTGCTTTCATTGAAACTCTTTTGATGTCATTGAGAGTTTTAAAACTTGTGATAAGCATCATGATAGTTTAAATAAATAAAATCAGGTGTCTTCTTCTGGTAAAGAATAAGTGTTCAAGTAATTGCATAGAAAGTCCTGTGGAAATTTAACAGATAGTGATCCGCTGTGTGGAATATAGTACAGAGGAGTATTGCTGCCCTAGAAATCTGTAAGGTAGAAATACAAAAAATGAAATGCACATTTCTGTCAGTATTTATAGATGGCAACAGTCTGTAGTTCTGTTCAAGTCCTGAGGACGTCTCAGTTCATCTGTGGACTTACCCTGAGCGAGTTGTGTATTTTCTTTATTTTAACAAAGCTAAGACTTCAGCACCAAAGTCAAATATCAGCATGATCAGTGACTGACCATAAAAATAAGTAAATGGAGCACTCCTCTGATTTTTGGCACTTCTGAAATGTTTTTTCTTGCTATTGTTTGGAAGAGTCTCTTGGGAGCTTCAAAATGAAAATGTTTCCTTATGTTTTCTCTTCCATTAAGTCTGGCACTGAACTGGAGAGCTACTCTTGACTGTCAAACTGTTAGTGTTTGGGTATTTCTGTTTTGGTTTACTTTTTCGAGAAAAGAAAAAAAAGCTTTAAGTCACTTCTTTTAAATTCTCTTGCATCTCCCCCACACACAGTTAAAACAAGATTGCAGACAGATTATGGTTTAAGCAGAAAACCCAGAATTTGCTTCATATGTTGCACCACTTCTCCAGCCTTGGCTTGGAGTAGCACGCTGAGCTGATGGAAAGAGCACAGAGCTAACTAAGCACGTGCTTGCTTTCTAGTAAGACCAGGTGTGGGGGCACCAAGTGCCCACAGTTGTGTGTGTTGGTTGGTCCAGAACTCCTACTGTGTTTGCAGGAGGTGAAAATGTCCCCTTTCTCAGTGGTGGGGACACCCTTCCCAGGGCACAAGGGGGTAGCTGTTCTTCCCCAGGGTTTCCCAGAGGAAAGCCTTCAAACGTGAGAATGTTGAGAAGGTCAAGAGAATGGCAGTTGTCTCATGTGGGAAGCAGACATCTTGAGCTGCCCCCTCCCCATGGAAGTGTCCCCAGTGCATGACCTGCATGGACCATCTGCTCTTCTGCGTTGGCTTGGTGACAGGAAGGAAAATTCAGCTCTCATCCTGGGCCTTGGAAACTTCTCCTTTCAAAAGAAAAACATAGATGCACACATGGATTTTCTGTGGTCTAAATGTATTTATAACTCCTCTAATAACCCACAGGGATATCCTGACTGGGTCTGCGCTGCGACACGGCTGCGGTTCATTTTGTCATTCTGATAAAAGCAGCGTAGGCCTTAAACCACTTGAGATCTCTCCCCAGAAAAGAAATATGGTTGTTATTAGGCTGTGTAAGGGAACATAAATAATTGTATCGGGAGTGAGATAATATTTGTAGCTTTTATTTATATTGTGAGTGCTGCAGCAAAAGGTCTAAGGAGCAAAGGGGCAAATACCTTCTTTTTCCACTGTCTGTATCAGGCACGTTGTCTGCAGATACTTGACATTGATTCTACAACTTACTAGTTGCAGAAAAGCCAACTGTAAATATGTCAACGTTTTCTTTGTCATCCCAGAACACTCAATAATCTCTTAGATAACTTGGATGTAAGCCAGGGAGTGCCGTAGCAATAATGTCCAAGGCTTTGAATTTGATTCAAAATTATATGGAAATTTAGTGTCAAATGTGAAGATTTTGATGTTCTTACAGTAAGTTCTCCTGCCAAGGGACAAATTCCAATATTTGATATTACTTAGAGGTTTTTGAGTGCTGTGGTTTTCATGCCTAAGATGCTGGCAGCTCTGTGACCTACACAACAGCATTGCAACTGCAGTCCATGGTACCTTCCCTCCTGATTGTGGCTTTTGGCACCGCCTCAGTTTTGTACTTCAGTTTTGTACCTTTTGTACTTAGATCTTTCATATCGAGGGAAATACATATGAAGTTTACAGGTTCTCTGTGCCATCTCTTGATGGTGGTGGCATCTTGAAGGCAAAGTGATGGCAGCCTGTGACACTCTGGAGACTTTTCTGGTTTTCTCCACCTTCTTCAAACCTGGCTTGGTCACCAGTGATGAGTCTTCAACTCCTCACTGAGTTGAGGGCAAGAGCCATCATTGTCAACTGCTTTATTGCAGGAATGTGAGCATGTCCTGTCTCTCCTGACCATGCTTTTCCCTTATGTGTTTTGTGTTTTGTGTGCTGCTGTTGTTGAAAGGAACAGCCAAATTCCTGGAAGACAGAAGTCCCAGCTGTTCCCCAAGGAAAGCAGGGAGGCAGAGGCACCAGTTTCTTGTGCACCTTGGCAGCAGTGCCCACGCAGAGCCAGGGCCACGAGCTCCATGGGGAGACGGGAGCGGAAGCGACCAATTCTCACCCTGCCAGCTCCGGGCTGGCAAAGCTCCCTGCTGGCAGCCAGGCCGCTGGGGGCAGCCTCTGATTGAATTTCCCAGCCTGGAAAATCTTCTAAGAAAGGAAAAGGAGTTAAAACAAAAAAAAGGGAAAACATGCCAAATGGCAGCCAGGAAACAGTGCAGCTTCTAGGCCAGAGGCCAGCAGAGTCTGAGCACAGCGGAGTCTGACACGCAGTAATTAGTTGGTACGGGGACAGAGCCCATTACCTTGCAAAGGAGCAGCAGATGTCAGCCAGCCTTGGTGGTAGTACAAGTTTTCAAAAGCAAAGAGCCCTTCAGGTTTCCTTCTAGGAAGAGCATGTTCTCAGGGCAGAACTTCTTAGGAAAAGCAAGGCAAGACAGAATTTGCAAGTGTGAAATTCTGGTTCCTCAAGGCAATTTTTAATGATTTCTTTTTACTATTCTTTCATGTCCTGATTTCTCAAAAAAAAAAAAAAAAAAGCTGTAATTTCAGAATGAAAGTGGCTTTGTGACGCAGAGAGCAGCTGTGGAGGTGTGAAACTGGGAGGTGTGAAACTGGAGGTGCTTGGGTGTGAGCACAGGCTGAGCACAGGGAGGGTGTTTGGATGAGCCCTGCCAAGCAGCCACCTTGCAGTGAGACTGCAGGTGATCAAATACATGAAGCTAAAAGTTTTTAGCCGACATAGCAAGGTACAGAATATTCTTTCCACAAAAGTATTTTTTTAGAGCCAGATGGAACCAGTTCCTTCATCCACAACTTAGAACACAACCCAGGTAATTTTATTGTTTCGCTCTTGTAGTGAGACCAGTAGCTTGTGTCTGACCAGTTCAGGTCACTGTCAGGTGACCTAGTTTGAATCGAGGACTTGAAGCAGTGATGCACCATAGCAGCTGGGGCAGGGAGTGCTCTGAGTTGGGGAATAGCTGAGCAGGAATCTCCTGCCTCCTCTCACACAATTGCAGTGTATCACGGCCTCATCCAGCCTTGCTTCAGCATGGTGCAAACCCACTGGTTTGCTCTCCTTTTTTCCATATATCACCTGCAGCAGTGACTCGGTGACATCTTGCACCAGGCTTCTCAGTTTGTCCAGCTTTACCAGCTCACCATCCCTTCTTGTTCTCTGTTTCTGACTAGGAATAAAGGCAGTTATGTTACCACTAAATCCCTTCAAACTCAGTGAAGGAATTTTTGAAACAAAAGAGACTAGCTTACAATTCTTGTGGCCGCAGCTTTGGGTTAAAGCACAAGAAGCCCTTGGGTCCAGCATATGAAATACATCATTCTAGCTTCTGTCTTCTGAGGCTCCTGAATCATCAGTAGGGATTCCACCCAAATGTGGAGGGCAAATATGAACTCAAAGGCTGAGGGATTCTTGGATACCTCTTTTCCTGGGAAGGAAGGGTGGGAGCAAAAAGAAGCACAGAATGTTCTCATAAGCTTTCCCAGGGAAAATTATACAGTCACATTGAGAAAATACACATGTGAAAGGAATGTACTCTTAAGGCACTAGAGAGGGACCTTTTGGGTACAAGATGCATTTTCTGGATCGATTCTCAGTGGGTGCACTTGTGACAGTCAGAAAAGGGAGTAAGTCTGAGCAAGTCTCATGTCTTCTCTGCTGTGCTCTCCTGGTGCACCTTTCTTTTGGCTTCCTCAGCTGAGGCCTTCACTGCAGCACTAGAAGGAGCAGTGTGCTTTGAGACTGCCTGGTCCACATCACCACTCAGGCTTCTGTGGGGTGCTTGTGTCACTGTTTTTCTCACAAAGTTACTGTTATACAAAAACCATTTCATTTCAGTGAGCTGAGCAAGCTTTTTCCTCCTGTTTCTTAGAAGGATAACAAGAAGCAGATGATCAGGTTGAATCAGGAACAACAACAACAAAAAGTTTATTAACACTCTGAATGTGTTTTACTGGCAAGAAGTTGAAGAATAAATACATATTTTAATTCCTTCTAAGGAGGAAAGGGTGACTCACTGACAAAACTCCACTCTCTGTGTTGGGTGGAATTTTGGGGGATTATATTTGTTGACAGTATCTTTCAAATTGCTAGTTTTAATTAAACAATCTGACGCTAGTCAAAAATGTCTTTTCTTTAATTTACAAGGAGACAGGTTTACAAAACTGTGGTAGCCCTGAAGATCAGAATGTGAGTTTACCAGATGAAAAGAAAAGCACACTGCTCTTTGTTCTTAAATGGAAGGTTGGTTGTTTGTAGCCATCCCAGATCACTCAACCACAGAAGTCTGCTCAAAGGTATTTAAATTGACAACACAGCCTAATGCAAAGGACTCACTTTTGTTCCTGTTTTCATGACAAAAGAGTTACATTAAATGGTTATCTGGCTGAATCTTTGTTATCCTAAACTTCTGTTTGGTGTAGAATAAATTACAGGATCAGGTTCTTCTCTGGTCATTGCTGGATTTGATGATTGTGTAACTGAATATGAAATTATGACCTAGTTTTTTGGAAGTGGTAGAATACACAAACACGACCACAGGTTTCTTTGATGTGGTGGTTGTTTTTTTTTATTGCAGTTTTAGTTTTTAAATACACGACTAAGCTTTTGCTAAAAACCTGTGAGTCAAAGGTGAGGGTTAGGACCAAAAATGCTTGTCCTTGAATGAATATTTGAGACCCATCTTTGCTTGTGTTGAGGAAATTTGGAAAAGGGGGAATATTTGGTGATAGCTTTTGCTTCTGGTCAGGTCCATACATGAGTGATGCTATGTTCACATAAATGAGAAATACGTGAAGAGGGGACTGTAGTCTCCATTACAGCTGTGGTCTTATTCCTCTCTCAGACTCCATGTTTTTTAAATGGTTGACTTGTTTTCTGATGTTTGGGATACTATTTGATACCTGGATGATAAGACTTTTTGGGTGTGAGGACTGTGTTTACTCTAGAGGAGCTTAAAGTGGCCAAGAAAGAGAAGACGAGAGTAAACAGCTAACGCATTCAGGAAACAGACTTCAAAGTTTGTTGTGAGAGTAAAATTCTTCCTCCCTGAAAGTTCAAAATGCCAGAGTCTAAAAGCCACTCAATACTTCAAAAGCAAATGTATCACAGTAATGCATAACCTTCGAGATAAGGTGTCTCCTGCCAGCAGAAAAAAAGAAAGTAAGTGAGACAGACTGCAGGGTGCAGTGGATCTGGGTTACAGCTGCAGAGATGGTTTTCCTCAGTGAAATCCTGAAGCAGGGCTGGAGGGGGAGCTGAGAGCTCCCAGGCACCACTTGATTTCATCTCATCTCTCTGTATTCCTCATGCCAGAAGGTGTGATGGAGTGCAAGCTGTTACACCCAACTATATGGCTGCTCTTGGTCAGTCCAGCAGAGTGAAAATTGTTCTTAGCTACACCAGAGACCATACATGTCCTGGGTCCAACACTTTTCTCAGTGTTTCCAGTCTGGTTCTAGCAGCAGTTTCAGGATGCTCAGCAAGAGCACACATTTGGCAAGTGTATTGCAGCATGCAGGATTTTTTGGAAAGCAAGTCAAATTGGGAGTAATCATTTTCATGAATCGGTGTGGTAATAGAGAAATTCTCTTTATTGACCTGTGTAGCATGGCACTGATATCAGTCAGTACTCTGTGCAGCTCTGGGAAGCCCTGTGAACATCATTCATTCAAGCAGTCAAGACCAAAAGAAGCATCTAGGCTGCATTTTGTTCTTGTTGCAGCTTTCTTGGCAAAGGATTGTCTTCAATCCACTGCGACTGTTTAAAGTTTTGTACATATATATTCAAGATCATTACTACCCAATTGCTTCAAAGACATTTTAACTGTTATTTTCCCTATTAAAACCATCGTTTTAAACCTTCTTATAAATAAAGCATGTTACCCACAACTGACTGATGTTCAAGCAGTAGCTGTGTGGCAGCAAACCCTGTACATCAGTGGGTGAGAAATTTCAGAGACCTTTTCCGTGAGACCAGAGGCATTTTTTCCAGCTGATGCCGCTTTTGCAGATGTGTGGTACACTCCAGGACTGAGCTTCCTTCCACCCCTCCCAAGTTAGTTCCATCGTCCCGTGAGCAGCTGCCTGTGAAGCACTGAGCCTTAGGCACACAGTGGTGCTGGTGGGGCTGTTACAAGAGAAGGACTTTGACTTTGCTCCAAAGCTGCTTGGACCCTGGGCAGAGTGATTCCCTGCTGCTTGTTTAGATGTGGAGCAGCACCCTGCCAAAGCTTGGGAAAGGCAATGGAGCTTGTTTTTTTTTCCTGCTGTATCACCACATAGATAGGTGGGTAAGTAGGTAAGTCAATAAGAAAGCAAGTGAAAATATTTCCTCTGTTTGAAGCTGTAGCAATTAGCCTGCCCTTTCCCAGTGATGCATGTCAGATAGGTGCAGGGAACCATGCAGCTTCTCCTTCCCTCAAAGGCCCACGGACACTTGATTATTTAATACTGTTTTCCATAGCATTGCAGCTGCACCAGGGCTAGCAAAAATCAAATGCTCATGTAGACAAGGCCTATTTTATCAGTGCTCTCGCAGGTTTTTTTCATGACACTGTAGTAAAAACACCTGAGCCCTGTCTATTTTCAGATACACGCTGTTGAAAAATGAGTATGTTTTGGAGTGTACCAGAGACCACAGAGACCCAGCTTCTTGGTCTATAACAAATACTGCTAGAGAACATTAAGCAGCAATTCGCTGTTTCATTGGCAGGAAATAGGATGTTTTTGAAGTGTGACAACGTGTCTGTTTAAATTTTGATGAGACACAGGTTCACAAAAGGTAATAAGGGTTTGTTAACTGCCCTGGAATGCTTGCTGCAAAGGTAGGTGTCTGTTTTCAGTGTCAGCTGATGGGAAAGGACGTTTGTCGGCCAGTGCTGTGGCATGTTGCTCATTCCTTGTATCTGTTCCCCACATACTGAGGGACAGAAAAGTGTCACTGGCCACTGAGCATTTCTCACAGCTGATCGTTACCTCGAAAACAAGCTATTCCAACCTGCTTGAGGTATGTGCTGGAAAGACACTGTAATTAAATCACAGTTGGAATTAGAGTCTAATATGGGCCAAGCAGCTGCAACAGTACTGCAGGGAGGGGAGGCTTCTGGTATTTTCCATGTTAGTTTGTTGTAAATCCTATAGGGTGAGCCCTGGCCTTTGCTAGTTGTCAGGGCTGATGCTGTTACAGTCTTGCATGAGCTTTCTGTGCACTAATTTCCACCTCCCTTTGTAAGGCCTCTATCCTAGTGCTCAAATGGTCCCTTTGGACAGATTTGTGCTTCAAGAGTGCTGTGGGATCGTCAGAGTCTGGCTGGGTCGTCATCTGCTCTTTTCTCAAGGCAGAAAGTGAGTTAATAAGGTAGCTCCATTTCAAAGGCTAGGTGTCTTTATCCGCTTCTTGTCTTATGCTGGAAAGTTAGCAACATTTCCCTTCTTCTTTCTCAGATGTCTTGAGATGTACTTTAGACTGTTCCACATTTTTTGTTTGTGTAAAGTACAGTAAAATCTGCAAACAGGAAGGATGTATGTGATTGCCTGCTGGTTATGAAAGCTCCCGTAAGCGCCAGCTTGGAACAAAGGAAGCACTGAAAAAAGCAACTGTAAAGAAGCAAAGGATTAATTTTAATGCAGTTTAGAAATTCCAGCAACTTTTTTCTGAGTGTAGAATAAACATTTTAGTGAATCGAGTGAAACAATCTGGAGGAAACAGGGATTTGTGTTCTTCTTGATGGAGTTGATCCAATTTTTAGTGGAAATTATCCTTCTAAGCTTTACTGAGGCCCAGATTCAAAAAAAGCAGCCCTTCATATCAAGCCTATTCAGTTGAATCATTGCTCGTTATTTGTGTTATACATTAGTGCCTAGCTGCTTCAACTGAACTGATGTTCTGCCATGTGCAAGTACATGCTGGAGACAGTCTTCGCCACAAGCTTCTAGATAGCTGATGTGAGGAAGGAGAAGGGGAGGCTGGATGATGAACCAAGAGCCAACAGAGAAAGTGATTTCTAAACAAAGCCCTCAAAACATCTGTGGCAGAACCAGTGTAAAACCAAGGTTGCCTCCCCACGCATCTTCCTCTAACAGCCCATCATCCATGAACTCCCAAGACATTAGATTGTACCTACCTCTTCCTTGCATGCTTTTCCTTAGCTGGGAAATCACACTGTCTCCAAGAGTGATTTATTAAGGCTCACACTGAAATGTCATAAATAATGGGATCTGAATTGGTGGAGCTGTGCTGCTGTCCAAAGTGCCAGCATAAAGAAGGTCACAGCACATGCAGAAGGGTGTCACCTTCAGCTCGGTTTCTGAGCCATTATTCCTGGACTTAGCAGTGGGCTTAGGAGGAGATCTAATAAAACCATCATGGCAGTGGTGGATAGACAGCAACCCAAATGCACCCCATCTTCATTTCACTCAGCATCAAATACAGTCTACAAATTTTATCTCCAGCTCCTCAAAGCAAAAATAAAATAAATAAAATACAGATTATCCCACCTGTTACGGATTACTGTGCTTATCCTGTCCAACTGAATCAAGAAGAGATGAAAAGAGGGTTAATTACCATATGTCAGTGTTCCAGATTCCACGGATTCTGGGAATTCTGACACTATTCAAAAATTGCTGAAGATTCAGAGAGAAATATTTTGCTTCTCATCAACAATAGAGTTCAGTGTCTGGAAACATCCCATCCCTCCAGCACATGAGGTCCACCTTGCACCAGGTTCCTGGGTGGGGAAGGAAGCCTCGAGATCAGAGCTGTTCCTGTAGGTGTGCTCTGTGTTCTAGTCAGTGGGCCAGGCTCATCACTGGATGTTTTGCAGCTAAGGCAATAAGACAGCAGAGGTTTTCTCCCGTCTCTTCAGAAGAATCATTTATCATGACTCCATTGCCTGGTTCCTGATGTGCCCCAGGGCAGGTCTGCACTCAGGCAGCTGGGAAGGTGTGGGGGAGCGCTGGAGATTGCCTTTCACTAAAACATCCCTTCTTGATTTTCAAGTGTTTCAAGGTATTATGGTGTTAGTGATGAATTTCCACATTCAGACACTTGCATTCTGAGTTCAGCATGAGAATTCATCTGCCACATCATCTACTCTTTACTTCTTTTTACTCATATTAATAATTTAATTTATTCCCTGTTTTCTGTAGGCACTTAAAAGTGTGGTTTTTCTCTCCATTTTTGCTAGTTCTAATTAGATGTTCCAGTGACTTCATATTATTCTTATAACTTCAGGAAAAAAAAAACCACTGCAAAAATAGCTTTAATTTCTGTAACATTTTCATTCCAATTTCAGAAAAAGCAGCAGTGGTGAATGAACTGAAACTCCTTCACCCCACCAACAGGGAAACTGAGGCGCAGCTGATCTGGGTGATTTGCTCAAGACCCAAGTGTCTCGATTAGGAGTAGAGGTCCCATCTCTGGACCTCAGGATCTCTCAGAGTGGGAAGCTGTTAGGCACTGTGGGCCCCCTCAGCAGTTCTCAAATTTTCTTTTTTACCTTTCTTTCCTCTGAAGAAAGGTATAAAATAGGATTGCTTTCATGAGATGTGCATAAAGAAGGCAGCTGTTACCAAGCTGTGAATAGAGCTGATTAATCAGATGTATCTACACCAGGATGTTGTGTGCCTTGTGTGTAATTTGGAGTTGTATGTTTTTAACTCTAGCACACCTTAAAAACCTCTCTGGATAATTCTCCCTAAGTCTTCTCCATCGATCATATGGAATTTTTCAGCTGAAATCTGCTTTCCATTTACTTTTCACCTTCAAATTGCAGTTCCCCAAGGTCCTTTATAGAGAACTATAAATTGTAGATAGACGTTTTTGATTCTTTTTATTCAAGCTTAATATCTTGCTCAGTTAGTGAACCCTTAGGAATTGCCGTGTGGCCCCTTATAACCGGGGTGGTAATAAAGTGGTGGATTTGCAGAAACCCTATAAAAATGTGTGCAATGGTAAATTGTATTTAGGCTACTACTGGGGAGAGAGGCATGAATGTACAATTATGAGAAGGATGTCCCTGAAGAGAGATTTCAATCCGTTGCCATAGTCTAAATCCTCTATCTTGTGGTGCACAAGGTAATTCAGGCATAGAGCAGAGGATTTTTTTTTTTTCTAAAGAGATTATATTACCCATCTCCTCTGTTGATGGATTTTATTGCACAGGTTCACTGAGAGTTTTATTATTGCATTACTTAATCTGTTTTTGAGGTTCCTGAAACATTTTAAATACAATAATGAGTTGGGCTGTGTGCCTGTGCGTGGCTCCTCTCCATCCCTTCCCAGGGCAGAGCCCCCGACCCCGGGCCAGCCGAGCAGCCTGGGAGCCTGTGCCCGGCAGCGTCAGCAAAGCCAACTGCTCCCAGATCCCTGAGCACCAGTTCCCTGGGGAACGGCACCAGTGTTCAACAGACTGGTCGGATATCATCTAAATAACAGATTCCAGTCCTTTGCCTTCTTCCAAAATAGGGCAAGGGCGAGTTATGACAAAGATGGAGAGATGGCTGCAGGACATACCCGTGATTGGCAGCCTGCGTCTGCCTCTGAAGTTTCTTGTGCCACATCTCGTTTTAAGAGCCAGCTGCTCAGATAACGAAGTGTCATTAAGAGGCATGACACTTGTCATACCATCTTCAAGAAGTGTTGTGGTGTTATAAGAAAAAAAAAAAAAAGCATTCCCATGTGGAAATCATGGCACAGCATCCTTCTTAGCAGTCTGATAATGTGGAGGATTGTCTTCATTCTCTTCAACTAGATTAGAACTTCTTCCCAATTCACAGGAGTTTTTATAGTGTGTTGATAGGCCTGAGTTTTAAATGGGACTTAATCCAGACCCTTAAAAAAAAATGATTATTCATAAGAGGTTTTTTTTTTATACAGAAAACATATTATTTTGCCTGTCCAACTGCATATTTTTTTTTACTTTGTTTTTCTCGGAAGAGCAGGAGTCATAGATCTATTGCTGTAACAGTTCAGCATTCATACATTCTGCTAAACCAATCTGAAAGCAGCATGGGAATATAGATCACTATTACAGTGAATTCCCATACTTCTAACGTCAGAAATGATCCAAGGTTTTAGTAAAAGAGCTGCCTCCATTACTAGCAGTTGCAGGTTTGTGATGCCAATTATATCAGAAGATGAAAATGAACAAAAAAACCCTTCACTTTGAAGTTCATAGTTCAGACATCACTAAAAGAGCTTTTCCCAGGAAGATTTCTCTTCACCAGATCAAGGCAGATTGCATTTATCTGATAGATATAAAAAGAAGCTGAATAGATTTGTTTTGTTTTGAAATATACCAGAAAGTTTGGAAATTGCCCGTGGTCAGTGAGCTCCTACAGCTCTGTTACGTGGCATCATGAGGTGGTTACATATAGTTCTGAAGGGGTAGAGAACCTGGGATGAGGCAACTCAAGCTTTGGAGAGCATTTTGACACTGCCCATCTCTGCCTGAGCTTTAGGCTAATGCTTTGCAACAGCACCAGGAGTTGATGCTTTTGGTCATCCACTGACAGTGGGGTATGTCCCTGGTTTGGATGCTTAAATGGAGTGTGATGTCTGCTCTGGTGGGAGCATGGTCTTCATCGGGTCTCCGCTTGTCACTGTTATCTGCTGGAAGCAGTAAGTACCTCAGTGTGAGAACAGCTGCACACTAGTGTGAGGAGGAGAATGTTACAAGAGTGAGAGGAGGCACTTCTAGCCTGGTGTCCTCTGCTGGGAATGATGCTTCCCTGTGGTGATCTGAGAACTTTGCTGAGTATATTTTTACTTCAAGCTCCAGAAGATACTCTTTTTAAAATCAAGAGCTTGTGAAAGTTACCAAACAAAAGTCCTAGTGGCAAAGACCTGTCTAAGGCAGCACAGGGAGTGATCAACACCAGTGCTTTCTCTGATCTTATTTAATCTGACAGTCTCTAGAAAAGATAGTAACTCCTTAGGCTTTTACCTGCTGCTTCTTTTTCACTGTTCCTGTTACTCCTCACACCAGTTATGAAGATATTTATTAAATCCCAACATCTTTGCTTTAGGAAGCAGTTGAGACCCCCCCGATTTGTTGCAGGTACCCATCAGACTATAAAAACATCCCAGGTGCATCGACACAGGGTTTTCCTTGGGCAGTGCCAGGCTGCAGAGCACTGCCCTGGCTGGGACAAGCCTCTGAGCACTCCTGCTTGATTTCTTCTTCAGCTTAATTTTGTTTTCCCAAATGGATACATGGTTACCTGCGGCAGGACAAAGTTCTCTGGACAAGAAGAGTTGTCTGCACATTACAGGGCTTAATGAATCCAATTTGCAGATTTTTTCATTAATGGGAGCCTGTAGTAATTAAGTAGAATGCATGCAAGTACAGACTTTTAACAGCTTGCTTTATCTTCAAGTAAACCCTCAAATGAGTTTGCTTAAAGTTTATATTCATGGCTTACAAGTAATGTTTAACATGAGTAAGACAATATATCCAGTAATATATTCAGTAACACTGGATAGTGGCTCCAGTCTAAGTCTTTCTTCCTGTCTTTTCCTGTGTTCTTAGTACAGTGAATAACCTGCATCTAGGGCTTGGGATCTAGTGACTGAATGTGGGCTGAACTGAAACCATTTATCTTACTGTGGAGGTGATCTCGCAGCTGGATTTTAAAGGAACCATGTCTCTAAACGCTCTAAAGTTGCTTTCTTCTGCAGTGCATTGAAAACAAATGTACTTTGTTCTTCAGTCTTTTTTCTTTTATCACCAAGGTACAGCTTCCTTTTTGTGTTACCCGTGCTTTGCAATGTTTCTGATGCCAGTGAAATAACAAGAATAAGACTTGTATGTTCAAAAATTCCTTTGGGATTGCATTCAGTACAACCAAGGCAACCCACCTGTGTCTAGTAACTCAGTGCTATAAACCACACCCGTGAACAAAAACCCCTGAGCCTGGATAGCCAGCTGGAGACAAGGAAAATGTTCTGCTGTTGTATGGCTGAGGACAGTTAATCCGGCAGCCTTCGTTAGTCGATGCTTAGCTGATAATGAGTTTCAGCAAATGATCTGCATTCAATATAAACTCCTCTGTGTGTCTGAATGTTTCACCAGTCCACAATACAGTTTAAACTTTATGCTTCTAATTTTACTCAATGGAAACCAGATGAAATGAAAACAGGAATAGTCAAAAGAAAACACTGTGTTTGAAATATAGGCCTGTGAGCAAGGAAAAACCCTGAATTTTTTCTAAACCCAGATGAGTCACTAACCCACTGTAAGACATGCCTAAATCACTTGAGTACTCTCCATCTTTTATTAAGCTCAGCAGGAAAAAAGCTTAAGCCATGATAAAACTGCCCCTGCAGCTGCATCGTTCGCATCGGGCACCATGATTGCCAGAGCAGGATGGCGGAGCTCTGCCGCGGGGCCGTCTCGCCAGCAGGCGGGCGCTGTTCTGGTGCCTTTCCCTGGCTTAGATTCCCCTCCGTTTGCGTCCAGCACCGATTTGCCCTGTCTGTCGAGAGTTTCCTCTCTGTGGTGGATGTGTAGAAGGCTGAGTTTTGGTTCTCATGAAAGCGAGAGCGCGAGCGGCAGGCGAGCAGGGCCCTGCAGGTGCTGTGCCAGCCGCCCCGTCACGCTGCGCTGCGCCTCAGCTGGCTCCTCACACTGCCCCTGCCAGTCCAGGGCCGGTGGCTCTCCCCGCGGCTTCGGCCTACCCGCTTCGTTCCCTCCCATTTCAGTGTCCACACACTTCCACTCAGGTGGATCTGGGATATAAACCATACAGGAGATGGATTGGTTTTGAACCTAGATCTTTTAAATGTCAGGATTCGGTATTAGCAGAGTTTAACTATATTAGCAAATAATAAACAGAACAAAACCTCCCAGCTGAGTGAATCCCGGGAACAGACATCCTTTAGCTCTGCTCTTCTTTGGTGAAGGATTTTTCCTTCCTGAGTTCTCGCTCTTCATTTGGACTTTTTCTTGTAGATTGGACCCAAACCTGAAATATAAACACACTGAGTAACAAGCAGAAAATATAAAAGCAAAGAGAGACATCTCGGGGTATAAGGGGAGAGGGAGTCTTTGCGGTTTGGTACCATGTAAGTTTTCCCCTTATGGTTGAGGTACCTTTTAAGTGGTTAATGATACACTAGCTTTAAGTTCCCCATTTACTTTCTGATACTGGGACATTTTTTTTCAAAGCCATATCCAGCACTTTCAGCCCAAACTCTTCAATTCCATGAGTATCTGGGAAAAATAAAGACCCACTGTCTGAATGTATAACTTACTCAAAGTCATGAGGCCTGCCTTCTCCCTTGGAGGTTTAGCTACAGGATTTCTGGTAAAGTAAAAACCAAATTGGTCATGCTGGTAGTACTGGTGACTCACATATAGAAGCTTTCATACTTAGAACACAAGCCAATTGGTGCAGTTTGCTGTGTCTGCATCTCCAACATGATACATGTTTTGGGCCAGGAACAATGGACAAAACCCTCCCTGATTTACCACATGATGTTCTCAGTGAGGAGCTCCAGGGCACAAACCAAGCTACAGATTGGTCAATCTGAGATAGTGATATAAAAATCTACAGGGCATTTTTCTTTAGTCAAAACTTCTCCTTTGTTGCATTAGCTGCTCTGTGGTCTAACAGATTTCACTTGCAACTTTGCAGTGATCTGAAATGAAAGACAGTGCTTCCTACCACGGCAGGAACAAAAAGGATTGCAAGGGAAGAGCAGGCAGGGGAAGAGACAGCTTTGTTTGATTTAAAACAAACAAAAAAAAGAAGGCGCTTGGCAGGAGTGAAAACTTTGAAAAAAATGGTTTGTGAATGACTCACTCCAGCTGATACCGAAAGCGAGTGGTGGAGCCCAGACACTCATTTCAGAAGGAAGCTGGTCAGGGTCTCAGTAACCCCAGTGGGAGTCTGCACCAGCAGGAGGAAGGTCAGCATCTCTGTAAGACTGACACTTGAACTCTGCTCTCTTGGTCCCAAACGCAGTCGGAAATTATTGGAGAGGTATTTTTATTTTTTTTCTTTTTCATACTGGTGTCACCATAGTGTTGCATGATGAAGAGGTACAAGCTAAGGGTACAGGAGTAGCAAATGGCTTTTGAATTCTTCTGGATTTTTATCAGGCCGTGTGTTTTTTTAGGAATTTTAGGAACAAAGTATTGTTCTCTTTGAGTCATGATGTAAACAAGCTCAGATGGGACTCAAATGCTCTACACCCAGTGCTGAATTCTCTGACCAGTCCACCAAACACTGGAACAGCCAGATGCGCATGAGGTTTGCCAGTGTAGTCTGTCCAAAAGATATGGGGAGACCAGTGTTGGCCTTAGGAATATAAAAATAGTAGTTTTACATCATCTGTCTATCCCTGCTCCCTACTCCCAGCAGATTTAGAGTGCAGCTGAGAATCCATCCTCACAATTTTGTCAGTAAGACAACTCTCTGAAAGGTATTTCCTGCACCAGAAATATGTGTCCCAACCATGAGAAGATTGTTTGCTCACAGAAGTGCAGCCAGAGAGGGAAGCACGGGGAGGAACAGCTGGGAAGGGCAATATTGTGCCTTGTTGCACCCAGCAGAGTCTCAGGGAGCTGACTGGGACAGAGGTGTTGGGAGGCTGCTGTGCTGTGGGAGCTGAGCGTGGTGAGCTGAGAGCGTTTGGTGGCCACAAGCACACAGAGCAGACACCTTGAGGTTAATGTGCTACATATTCCTTTATCACCAGTCTGTTACAGGCTTGATGAAACCGCAGTGCTTATTTTCTTCTCCTTTGACTTCTTGTCTCTTGTTTACCATGCTTCTTCTAAACATCAGCAGATATCTCTCAAAGGTGGTGGTAAGAGTTGAGTCAAATCTCAGCAGATGTGAAGGAGAAAGCATTTTGACCAGAGGTTTTGCTTGTAGTTGTTGGGAATGAATTATTGAATTTGGTGGAAAACACTTTGGGGGAAAAGAGCCTTATTTACAGATTTGTCTGCATTACTCATCTGAGTGATGAGAGTGTTCAGAGCCTCCCGCTTTAACTGATGGGCTGTATCTTTACTCTTGAAGGCTTAGTATAGGGAAATGTAAGCAAATGTTGCCTTCAAATTCCAGTGTCTTTATTAGAAATCACTGAGTACTCTGTGACTGCCAAAGCCCCTTTGGGTTTAGTGGTACCAACCCTAGTAGGAGAAAGACCTCCCAGGTTCTTGAGTCACAAGCACAGTGTGGTGTTACATATGAAACTAAGCTATGTGAGCCAAACACAGGTTTAGGAAACACCTGCAAACCACTCAGACTAGGAAATTTTGGTTCTAAATAAGAGTTTAATTTCAAAACAGTACTTCAGGATAGAATTGTTGTAGCAGTGTGAACTTTTGACTCCACTGAGGTCTTAAAGTGTCATGATTATAAGAGGTCTTTCCTTATTTGCTAGTATTTTTAGGTGAAGGTTCTTGCCTAACTTCAGAGACTGAATCATATATTAAATTTTCCTACAGGCCAGAAGGGCTTTCTGGCAAGGGAGATTAGTTCAAAAGTTGCCTCTAATTCACAATTCAGGCTTCTGAAGCATGTTCTGTGCTACTGAGCAGTCGTGTTTGTGGGAAGATGGTCAGACAGAGCACACAGACCATGCCCGTGACTATTATCTTTCTATGACTAATGCTCTGTATTCTAGAAGAGGTGATACACTGAGAATTTTAATGCAGAATAATTTTTAAAAGCATGGGGACTCGGATTAGGGAAGTTTTTGATTTGAAGAATGATTCTTAGTGACTCACCTGGGGGATTGCTCTTTATTAAACTAACAAGGAAAGAAAACATTGAGCAGTTCAGACTTCGAAGACCTCATCAAATTCCTGCTTCTGCTATGGTGAATTTGATTAGGTAAGGAAGGTGTTTCTCATGATCCCAAAAGCTTTTGTGTTGTACTTGTTTCTTGTTAGTCCACTAAATGACCTTATTCTCCCCACACTTGATCTGTGCCTGACCTACGTGTCAGCAAACAGCAATTCCTTTTTGTAACCTTTAAAAAGAACCCTCAGCTGTGTCTTAATAAAGGTACAGTTAACTTGCAAAACATCCTCAAGTCTAAAGCCAGTTACTTGAAAAGAGATTTTAGATCTTCTCAGAAGCCATGCCAAACATAGTGCTTTCTTTCTTCCCAGTTAAAGGGTGACATTTTGGACTGCACAGAGTCCTGATAACATTTCTGTGATGAGAAAAGTTTTCCTTAGGGCCCAGTGTCTGATTGTCAGCACAAAGGTACATTTGGATCCGTTTGGAGTGATGTGTGGACATCAGCATTTCTTGGCATCAGATGATCTTAGTTTCTGTGTTATGGCCAGATTGGTGTTGTGAGTGCTCTGACCTTAGGAGAACAGGCATTTAAGTGTTCAGTTTTTGTTGTAAACTGGACGAACTATGCTGGAAGACACTTGGCCAGTGAAAATATGTCGACAAGGTCACATGTAACCTGTAAAGTTCCTGTTGCTTTTAGATCTGATTGACAGGCATCCTTTAGACTTGAATATTGCTGTGTAACCTTCCAAAGGACCTCCATAGCTGAAATATTTGACAAGAAAACTGAAGCTCAACACCAAGGTCTTCCCTGCTCATGAATTTTTCATGTCTTTGTTTGAAAAACGCTAGGCAGTAAAACCCTCTCGTTATCTCTGCTGTAAGGCACAGTAATTAACATTCACACTGGGAGAAACCACCCCAAAACAAAACAATAAGAGCTGTCTCCTTCTGCTGAGGCTTAATGGCCATGTTGATTTTATCTTTCAGTGTGTGTTGGTGAACTGCCCCCACTTGCTCTGTCTTCTTTCTCTTCCTTCTTCCTCTCTCAGCCTTTCCATTGCAGAGCTCAACATAAGTCCCATGGAAGTCACCAAAATATGGACTACTGGCTGTGGTCAGGTCAGGATTCAGCTTGGAATCCTACGTCTTCCTATGGAACAGGATCAGTTCCTAACCCTGCAGAGAATTGGCATTATTAGTGCTCTCCTTTGCATTTAGGTGCTGATAAACTAGTTTGTCGTGATCATTTTAATAAAAGCAATGATTTCTTACACTTGGCAGCCAAGGCCAAAACAATCCTGGGAAGGAATGACTGCACCCTGCTGTGTGTTTCCATCCTGAGTTTGTATCATGCTGATACCCTGTGTCACAGTTCTGTTAAAATCTTCATATTTGATGTTCCAGTCAGAACAAATCTTGTGGTAGAATAGATGGATACACATGAGCACATATCCAGACTGGCCTCGATCTCACGCTGGTATCCCAATAAAATATTGCCAGTCTGAAAATACATCTTGGGGAATTGTCTGATGTTTATCTACAAGCCCTTAAAACATGCAAGAGTATTCCCTGTCCTTAAAGGGAATCACCTTTATCCGAGCCTTGGTGTGTTCCAGGTGTTGCTTTTCTCGGGAAAGGAATCAGAGGCTTTCCAGGGCTGCTTGCCAGATCCTTCTCTGATCTGTGCTCATTGACAAATATGACCAGAAAAGAAGCACGGGAGATCTGCATGCCTCCTTCTTTCTACAGTAGCTGAAATGAACTTTTCATCTTGATAACGTTTTCATAGCCCGTGACAGTGGCTTTGAGTCACTATTACAGATTTTGGTAGAGTATTATGAAGACCAAAACCTCTGTGCAACTGCTGTCCACTCCCAACGAGCCAATGTCTTCATATCGTGCAAGAGAGAGATCACAATCTGAAACCAAGTAACAGGTGAATAAGCTTCTGTGCATTACCTATTACTGTATAGTTCCTGTGGCTCTTGCTGAGGAGAGGGATGTGTGGGTCAGCACAGAACATTGTTTTAGACTATTATCCAAAAGTCAAGCATGGTCTCCCTGCTCAATAATGGGACTTGACTGTCTTAGGGAGTGAGGAAATGTGCATGGAACAGCTCTTCACAACAAGTCCTAAAGCTGGCAGAGACCAAGAACCCACCCTGCCTTCCTTCTCCCAATGGCCAGAGTCATTCTCATCCACACTCTAACTTCTAACTAACACTAGACCTCAGTTGCCCTGAAGTTTTTCAACTTCTTCAGTGCTGGGAGTTGCTTTTCAAGGGTCCCATCAGCACTGCAGTGCCTCGGGTGGATTGGGGCCGAGGCCCAGGGGAGCTGAGGTTTTGCAGGCTATACAGATAGACTCATGCTGATCTCAAAGTGCATTGTGGTACCAGTTTTGTGCACTGTGGGCAGCTGTGTGATTGGAAGTGTTAATGGAAAGAACTGTATAATAGAGTTTTTGGTGCAAAACGTGATGCGTTGAGCACAAATGGCAAATTATTGTATGTTGTAAATCGCGTGGTGGGTTCAGCACACTCACCGATAGGATAGCAGAAGTGTAGGAACAGCTTAGCTTCAGCTCCCTGGCAAACTTTCCTAACTCCTAATTATTAGCTGCTTTATCAATGAATATCTGAGCAATCCTTATCCCTCCCTTTTTTTTAAATGGAAAATCCTGATTCTAGTCATTATTACTGCTGAAAGGGAAATGAATATGCTGATTAACCTACATGCCAGTTGCTCTATCAATTCAATGTAGGAAAACAATTATGGTTTGGAAAATTTGCAGTTCATTTGCATTAAGAGAAAAAAAATCTTTATTCAAAGATAATTATTGCTTAAGAACTTGATACAAAAATACCAATGGATTTTTCTTTTAAAATATTGTTTAATATTCATAATATGTTACACTGAAGAAAAGTACATATACCTACCTATCTGTCAAATGTAGCATTTGTGAACAATAGATATTGTTCTACATGGGAAGTGCAAAAAGCTTTAGCTAGGATAAGGGTCATTATCATCATTAGTATTATCATTTTATTCCTCCTTAAACTCTTAAATAAATTGAACTAAGACTTTTCAACAGTTAAGAACCTGAGGGAGTTTAATTAACCCGTTAAAGAAAATTCCACTATGGAGTTTAAGACTGATGAGAAAAAAATGTAACCTAATGTATTTTAGTTGATCAAAGCACAATCCACGGAACAAAAGCTTCTGAACATAATTTTTTTAGCCTCCCCTAGATGAAGAGCATTAAGCCTGTAAAAATTACCATTAATGTATGTCAACTCCCCCAGTTTCATTTTCTAGTGACTTTGAGCAGATGTAGTTCACATTTATAACCAGCATGATCTTCACCATCTGAACATTCATGATTTTATGAAATAAGACCCTTGAGACATAATGTTTTATTCCCTCAGGGTGAGATGTACCCATGAAGTGACTCAGATGGAAAGCTTGTATCTGTTACACTGACTAAACTTTCTCTGTGTGGTGGCACCAAGACTGTCAAATCAGTGGGCGGCGTGCTTTGATTGGCAGCACCACTCTGAAGGTCGTTGTGCTCAATGTATTCAAAGTGAGACAGATGTGGCTTTTTTTTTTCCCCAGTTCTTACTCTGATTAATTGCCTCATTCAATTTCAACTCTATTGCAGTTAAACATTAATTCAGTAGGACTTAATAATGTATTCATTTATGATCTTGCTTGTGCATTAATGACAATGATTTGCTGTTTTTTTAATTATAGGGATCCATGCAATGCGTATTTTACATCCACTTACAGGAAAATGCTATACACTCTTCTTCTTTTATGCCAGATAAATTAAACACTCAAAGAAGTGCTGAAGTACTTTATGAAATATTTCATTCTAAATATTTGCTGCAAAATATGTATTGCTCCAGACGCTTGCTTTAAAAACCCTTGGAAAAGATCTGTATATACCTAGGGATTACATCTTTTCATACATTATGTGAGTGATAGTCTTAGACCTCTACAAGAGCACACTACAGAAAAAATGTTCATCCTGCTTAATAAGGAAGTGCCTTTGTTTCATTTTAACACTAATTAGGAGGTTTGCTTTGTTTTGGCTTTCTTCTGTCTCAGTTCTTTTCAGTAATTCAGGCATTGGAGGATAAGTGGTTTAATGTGGTTTCTGCATCATGACAGTTTTCCTTCTAACCACTGGGCATCTCCAGCAGGCCACTCTTCCCCTGCCCCACAAATTCAGTTTCTGAAGTCAACTTACAAAGAATTTGCTAAGCTTGAAGTACAACTGCACTGCATCTGTAGTGGCTCTAAGTCTACACATTTTTTATATTATTAGGACTTTCCTTGGTCACATTTTCTTATTCCTTAAACCACAGTTCAAAACCAATTTTTATTCTCTAGGCTTCCACGTCCATTTCTGCATCATAATGGAGATTAAAAGTAAATATTCAAGCACTCTTTTTTTTTTTCTGTGCCTATTGTTTTAGTGCATATCATTTTTATCTTACTTCAAACCAAAGGGTAAATAACCATTACATGCAGTCTCTGCACCCACAGGTAGGGTAATCCAATCTTAGTACTTACACAGAGTTTGAGCCACACGTCTCCTCTGCGTGGCACGGGGCACAGCCACCTACTGGAACTTTTGTCTCAATTCAGATAGGGCTGGAGCTGAAAGTACTAGTTTGCTTGGTAATCCTTAGCTGGTTACCAGATTGTGCATTAACAGTTTTCCTGTGGTCACATTAATACTGCACATGGTTCCTGCTAGCATAATTACTTAGAGTAACTTGAAAGGTCTGATCACCTACTGCTAAAATGACACTTTAATGGGGATTACAGTTTTCCAGCTCAAGTGTTCAGTAGCTTTAATTAAGCAGGAAAAGGCCAGATCAGTAACAGAGTCAACATCTCTCTGTTGGATGGCATTCTGTTTTGATCCCAAACTCTGTATTGGTCCCATGCGAGTGATGTATTGGGAAGGCCTTTTTGCTGTAAATGATTTTACATTTTCTGCTCTCTTAAAAAAAAAAGGAAGCTGTGAGCCACATAAGGTTCATCTGCTGCAGGTTTCATTCCTTCCTCCCATCCAGCAGTCTAGTTTCAGTATTTCTGATGAAAGCTAGAGAGGATTTTCCTCTTTTTCTCTCTTTTTCTACTCTCCAGTCAGAGGCTACATCTTGTTTTTTTCCCTTATACATGTCAAACTAAGTATTTTTTTTCATTCTCGTTACTGCAGAATGACTCTTGGGAAGATACTTGTTTATGTTCCACTAAGGTCATTAGATTTAAAGTTTTTGTTCGACAAATATTTATGAGTTCCTGAGCTGAGATCTCTCTATATCTCATGAGCCTAGTGGAGTATTTCTGTGATGGTAGAAGGAGGTGAACCAGTATTTTTCAAATAATTACCAGCTATATCTTTCTGTATTTGGTATCTTCATCTATCTATCTTAAATATCTTCACTGGGGCATTGAATTCTCCTTCTCTCTCTCTTCCATACATTTGTTTATTCACTGGAAATGTAAAGCAGTTCTTGGTGTCTCACGGGTTCTTCAGTCTTTGGGCAGTTAGTTTAAACTTTTGCACAGTTTTTTATCCCCTGATCTGGATTGCACTGGGGCATGTACCAGCCTAATCCAGAAATTCTAATTAACAGTTCAGATCTTCAAAGCACTGTATAAACGTGAACTAATCATATATTAATCTTGCTGAATTTTATGTTGGCTTATGTATTCTCTCATGTGCAGTGCATTACAACCTGTCATATTATGAGCCATAGCATTTGAGAAATGAATCCGAGCTCTTCAGCTTTGTGTTCTTTGGAAGAAAAGCGGTTGTCTAAAAATACCTCCTGTTTTCTTCATTGGCTTTAATATTTGGTACTATCATTAGTCATTTGAAAAATTGCTATTCTATTTCCATGGATTGTCCAATGATGATTGCCCTAATCTGTTTCCTCCAATTTCTGCTTATTCTGATTGTTGCTTCACGTAGCTGTTTTCAGTCAGGATTTCTGGAGTTGCTAAATAGCATGTAGTATTGGTTTCATTTCAAAAACTAACAAGTAGTGTTTGTGCTAAAATTGATTATTCTTCTTCACTAAGCCTATTTAATTAATTTGGAATCTCCCTCTCCTTGCTATTTGTTTCTAAATAAAATAGTAAGAAGTTGTTAGGATACCAGTAGTGGGTCATTTACAGAGTGAATTAACACTGTGCTAGGGCTGTCTGTTACAAATGCAACCCTGTTGCTAGTGCAGTGGTTCTGATTCATGGCTTGTCAGGCATGACTTAACTACAGGATCTGCTAAAAATAAAACCACAGTAGGTTCATCATTAATAGTCACTCCTTGAGGAAAATAAGCAAATTTAATTGTGAGGAAAATTAGCAAGAGAGCATCTAATAAATTGTCCTGCTCTTAGACTGTAGGTAAAGATTTAGAACCCAGTCATATGGAATGTGAGTTCCAACATTTCTCGCCATCTACAGCTCATTAAAAAAGCTGTGTCCAAACTTCAGATCCTGGTGGAGTGGAAACACCACAGGTCAGTAATGAGCAGAGCATCCAGGGTGCCAGGGTGTTCAGTAGGTGCTCCAGGATCCTGTAGGTTTTCAGGTTGCTGAGAGTTACAGAAACTTGTCATTTGGGCTGGCTGTGCTCAGAGGATTATTTCTGATCTGAACCTGTGTTAACTCTACCGTGATGTAATTTGTGTAGACATTACCATGCTAATTACATGTTAACTTTCCACACTTACTGTGTACTATATCTCCCAGAGGAACATATTGTTTTCAGAACAAAAAAGATTTAGAGCTCATACACTTAAAAGAATGCATAAAACTTTGGCAGGAACAGAATATTAAAGTGATATATCTTCCTAATAACCAAAATAAACAGTAGTGTGTTGTTGCTGTAGGAATTTTTCAGTCAACCTTGGTTAGTTCTTTGAAATAAGTGAGGATGATGGTTTCCACTCAGATATTTCATTTGTTTGTCATCTTTCTCAAAATGGAAAACTTTTGTAAGCTAATCCCAGAAAGTACAAAAACTTGTGTGTGGACTGAAGTTACAAATACACTTGCCAGCAAAATTTTTGTTGGCATTTGCTGGCCTAGTACTGCATTGCATTACATTAAATCAGATCAATACAGTGAATGAGGAAATACACCACACTGTGCATTTATCATGCACATCATTGTCCTTAGAGGTCATCAGATAAGCAAACAAGAAAGTGATTCCTCATTTCTTATTTTCAATGAGCAATTTCCTAGTAATGTTGAAGTATATTATACATCGTTACTTGTTCAGTGTCCTTGGTGAAAAAAAAGAAGTACAGAGGTTTAATGAAAGTTTTTTAATTAACCAGAAAGTTGTAGAAATAGAGGCAACTTACTTCAAGCAATGTTCTTATGAAAAGTGAGCATTACTACACATTTTCTTCATCAGTTCTTAGCAGTGTGTTCTCAAAACAGGATTGTGTGATGAAAGAAGCTTCATTGCTGTCATTCAAGAGTCAAAAAAACCGAGGCACATAATCACCCAGCAAATGGGTTGTTCACATTAGGAAGTAAACTCAGTCCTTGCTTGCACCCTTGTCTTTTAACCCCTTCACTGCTTTCAAAACCTCCAGTATGAGGAGAGAAACAGAAGGTGAATGTTACCATAGCATTTGTAATAAAACGGATAGGACCTCTTACTAACTTCTGGTGCAGAGCAGGAGCACCTTTCTACCATCACTGGTGCAGGAACAGCCAGGGCAGAGAAGCAAACATCTAGCAGAGGTGGCTCATATGCACAGCAATGTCTGGTTCTGCTTCGCTAATGGTAGCTATGGCAACCTCAGGACATTAACTTATGCAGTGATTGCAAGTGTGAGCATCAAAGCAAGTAATTAGGGAGACAAATGGGAAGTCTTGATGGATTCTTCCATCAAGATCAAAGCTTTATAGAAGTTTTTCACTAATTTGGGAATAAGAACTGAAATTATTTGTATGTTCTATTAGGTTATCAATGAAAATTGGGACTAAAGGTAGATTGTTTTGTAATTTTTCAAGGAAGGGCCACTTAACCTGCTCAAAAACCTTTTTAATAGCAGTGATAGTAAGTCAGGAGTGCACTAGTTGAATCAGGACATTGGAATATTCAACACACTCCTAGATGTTTTCAGCAGAAATACAATTGTGCTAAACTTAGATTGTCCTCATCATTACCAGGAATATTAACTCTGATTTTAAGAATGCAGTACTTAACCTATGATGAGTGTTTCTAAAGGTTCATGGGATTAGGGGATTCATTCTCAATATCTTCAAGAATGGAGGACAGTTAATGGTTGAAATTTAATGACCTGTCCTCTGAGCTGGTGTTCTCTGGTTCCTTCTGGCTTTATACTCTGGGCAGTGTGCACCCTACAGACAGCAAGAAGTCCTCAAATAATAGAGGAGATGATACATTTTCTAAAGCAATGAGAAATCGTAGTGTAGATCTTTACACCTTTGCATGGGCAGGTTCTCTATAGGGAGTTCCGAGTGAGTTTGCAAATACCCTATTTCATCTTTTCCCCAGCTGCCAGCATCTCAGTAACCATGGGCCGTGTTTCCCATTTCCAAGATTTGCTTTTCCAAAAGGTAACATCTAAACTGAGCAGGAGTTTTCCAAACCAGTGAAACCTCCCCAGCACTTCAGTGAGTATAGAGCTTCATGTAGGATGTAGCAATAGTCCCCAGAGCATCAATAACTTCATTTTGTGGGGATTTTGAGGCAGGCATTAATATTTGGGTTGGGCTTTCATTTTTAATTGATGAGGGGAAATACTCTCTGCCTTTCTTTCCTTCTTGATAGCACAAGCTTCTCTTTAGTAACTTCAAACACCCCAATTCTTCAGTTAAAGGCAAATTAAGTTTTCCTGTATTTCAAATTAGCTCTCTGAGGGTGGTATCAGCTCTGTTTCTTTTATGTTTAAGTCCCAGTTCTTTAATCTGTTTCTAATACATTCTGTTCAGCAATTTTGCATTTCTGTTTTAGTGGAAGCAATGCTGATTAATTCCTTCTTATGACATCTGTGGCTGCATCCTAGATTAAACGTACTCTAATACAGAGCCTATCATTAAGTGTTAAATATTCTTGCAAGGCTACTTAAATTAGATTCAACATCAGTGGATCATTTAGTAGAGAGTCGTTAATTCTCCATCTTACGGCAAGGCCACATTCTGGTGATGCTTTTAATCACAAGATTATTGAGGTATGATTTGAAAGGGATATGCTGCCCATATTTTGCCTTTGGGCAAATTATGAAAGGTCAAGTTGCCAAGGAAACAAAACTAAGATAACATTACTAATTCCTGAGTCCAAGAGTTGTCTTTCCTGATCATATCATTTGCTCAGCATACATGCTTAGAAAAGATACCAGCTAACAATATCTCTGCCATTTAGTTCAACAGAAAATGGCTTTATAATTCCTGCTCTTCTAGATAGTGTTCATAGTGATGACAAGGCTCACCAGAATATTTTGCCTCTATAGAGCTCACAGATTGCTTGGTTTGATAGTTTATGGATGTGGAAAATCTTATTCCTGGTGTATAGAAGTAAGGAGGAAGGGAAGGGTTAGTATTTACATATGCAAAGTAGCTGCAAATTTAAGATTTTACCAGTTTTGACAGACTAATTTACAGCTTTTTAGAGAATCCTGATGTTCATAAACTGAAGAGCTCTTGATAACACAACTTCATTAAGGCACATCAAGTTAAATGTTCAGAGTTACAAACATCTGAAATTTTTCTTATAGTCACAAGTCAGGTCAGGCAGAGATAGAAAGAGCTCTCCGGTATTTGCTGCTGTCCAGACTGTCATGTCTCTTCTGCCATTTTCTGTCTTTCATTTCCTATTCCAGGTGAGAACCAGTAGTATAGAATTGGCTTCAGTGCAGGAATACCTGCTATGAGGAGTCTTTTTGTGCCCTTCTCCCTTCCGTGTGTGTGTGTAGTATGTGTGTGTGTCTTTGTGTCCAATTCCATGTCCTTCCTTAGGACAACTTATGAAAAAGGAATCATTTTATTCCCTGAAGTATCAGCATCTGAGATTGTAGTGGATTCTGTCCTTAAATTTCCACTCTGAACTGTGCTGTGTCGTAGGGCACTGCATAATGAATACGACCCTGCCAATCAAGACACTCTGTTTTATATCACTTATTACTAAATTGAAAATGGTGTTTTACTACAGCAATAAAGGGCTGGTACAGCATGAGGTACATTTTTATACAACTCTATGAACTTTGTCATTGAAAACATTATAGCCTTGAATTTGAGAGCACAGTGGAAGGCAATATAATTTGATTACCTATATTAATCAAGTAGAGTACAACATATAAAACCAGTAATGCATAAGTCTGACTGGAGCCAGATAACCCTCTTGTGCATCTTAGAAAGATTTATTTTCAGTAATATAATTCATTTGACATGAAAGTATCATAATTGCAGTTGCTAGGAAGGATTTCTTTCTTTCCTTTTTTAGGGAAAAAAAACAACCCTATCATGCTTTCAAGAGCAGCTTGTTCTTTTAAATCTCTGCTTACTGAAAATTGAAAACAAAGATTTGTTTTTGTAATTGTGGCAATTTTTCATTAGCCAGCTGAGCTAACAAAGTGGTTTGTTTTGAATGCTATTTCTGATTCATCAACAAAAGTGTTAGGTGTGAATTTAAAATAATATATTTTTTTAATGTAAGTTGATTAGCCTGTTATTCTTGACCTGTGCTGCTAAAAGCTGGCCAGAAGCTCTCGAGCTTTCCGTTATCTCTGCATAAATGTTGAGGAGAACCTTCCCACACTCCAGCTCCATGAAAAGGCTTTAAAGCATTATTTAAAGACACCTAATTACTCTGCAGTCTGTGAAAACCCCTGTTGTCATCATCTGTGCAGTAGTGACATATACTAATAATAGCATTATTGTGAGTTACTATTCATGCATTTTATTGCTACATGTGTCTGAAAACCACAGGTGAGCTGGTTGGTGCATCTCAGCTGATAGAGCAAAACTCCCGGTGGCAGAAGCTCTCCTAGCTGTGCCTCAGCTCCCATTGGAGCAGGGGCACCTCTCTCCTTCGCAGTGCCAGTGCACACAAACTGAGGAATTACAACATCGTGGGCAAGCTGTTTTCCAGTTTTTCAAACAGATTTCACATTTAGCTTTATTCATAATAACCTACTAAAAATGAAAAGTTCTGTAATTCAATGTGCTCTCACCCTGTGACAAATAAGTAGTAGTTTGTTCCATCTGACTATTAGCAGTTTATCATTGTGCTCTTAATAATAGTTACTGATTAAAGCTGATAGAGCTCATTTGCAGACAGTGTTTGTAATGCCATCTCATTATTGGTTCACAGTGAAGTAAGTTATTCTTTCCATTCTTGGTCTTCAGTCTTGGATTCTTTCTGTTATTTCTCTTCCTATTGAGATGTTTCCTCTTTCATTTATTCTCTAATCACTCCAGTGTGGATTAATGTCACTAATGAGGAAAGACTTTGCCGTGTTGAACTTCTATTCATAAATGGCATCTATCCACACAACTGATTATTTCCACATCACTCCTGGAAGAGAATTATAAATTAAAAAAAAAATCTGTAGTGACCCCAGAAAGGATGAATGTCCTCAAGCCTCTTCTCACAGTTTCAGGATAGCTTAGGTGGGGAGAGTCACATCCCTGTCTTTCAACATGTACTGACACCCCTTGTCTTGAACTTTGATACCAGTGCTGGTCAAACTACCTTTGCATTCTGAAATAAGACCAGTGAGGTAGGAGGCTCCACCTTGTAACTCATTAAATTTACATCAATTGTTACATTTGAGAGGCTGTTGGGGGGGTTTGGAATAGAAGATCAGATGCACTATGGTAGTGCGTTTACAGTTTCATATGAAATACCAAATCTGTCTTTTAAAAATTGCTTCATGTGTAAAGGTTTGGCATTTAGTGGTCCAAAGAAGTAATTTCCAGGTAATGGCACAGTCCTCGAGGCTTCTGTATTTAGCTTTGTCAAGACATAGTTCTGTAAGAGTGAATAACCAGCTATGTTAGTTTTATATCAGGCTAGATTACAGCCTCTGCTATATTCCATAGATTATATTGAAGACACCCAAATGTATGCCCTAGGCAATGCTTGTCCTTCACTTCCAAGACTTTACCTACTTCACTATTTTTAAGATCTAAATGGAATGAAGGGGCGGGGGGGAAGATTTAATTTGCATTGTATTAATGTTAATTACTAGTCCTTAGGACTTTTAGGATGAAGGTGTGGTTTTACTTTTCATATTTTACATCTTTTTTATTTCTGTCTTGGTGAATTTATTTGTTCCAGGGTAGCTTGCTTGTGGCAAGTGGGATATCCATCCTTCAAGGTTTGTTTTTAAAGCAATGGCTGAAATCCACAAGCACATGCTCTGAGAGGAATAGGTCTTTTATACATGTCTCAATGCTTGTGCTAAATCTTTTACCAGATTCAATTTTTAATGTTCAGTAATGCAGGCATTAATGATAGCTGTTGTAAACTTTATATTTTTTAGCCACAACAACAAAAACCTTGCTATGAGTTTTAAACAGCAGTGGAATTCATATATACAGGGACTTCCCTTCTCAGTGGCTAAAGGCAGTCAACAAAACAAAGCAGCTGATTCACACAACCTTCCTACACTCATTAAGTTTTGATGAACTGTACTTCATTTTACTGAATTAATGTATCTTGACAACAAAGTAGGTTCTTTGGACTGTTTTTCAAGTCCAGAGTTCCATACAGCAGTGTGCTTAAATATTGCATTTAGCACCATAGTGGAATGTTTCAAGGTGTGTAGCCTGTTACCCCAGCTGAATTCACATTGGCTTTAGCACACTCATCCTGCCATGTCCAGAAGAAACAGTTTTGAGGCAAAGCAGAGATTTGCCTTCATACCTAAATAATGGCAGCTGTGATTCTGTAATTAATCTCCTCTTCTGAGTGTTCATGGTAGAAAATTTTTTATGTCCAGCTTATGTTTGAATGGAAAATCAGTGCTACACTTGAAGGGGAACTTTAGAGTCATCAAGTTGGATGTCTTCATGCATAGTCTGGTATGTTCTTTTGTTGCTGCACCGCTTGGACGTACAGGGAGAAGTAAGGAAAAAGGAAGTTGGTGGAGTGAGAAAAAGTGTGTGTGTGTGTGTGTGTGTGTGTATAAAAATTAAATAAATATTCATGTGAATGCACTGCAACAAAGAGGAAATAACCAGAAATCAGTCTCCCTCATTCTGGAGCATGACTGTTATTAAGCAGGGTACTAAGGTACTAAGAGGTGCCTTTCCTCCTGAGTTCCGTGCTGAAATCCCCTCCAACAGCTTCCTGCAGCTAATGACGGTTCTGCAGCGAGGGCAGACAGCCATGCATGTGCTCCACTAAATAAATATGTAAATGAAACTTCCAGAGTCACATACTGCCGAGCTAGAGAGCTGAGAATAACTCCATGCTTTCCATTAGTGCAGGGCTGCTTTAACAAATCCTGTTATTTTGTAGTGGCTGAGTACTTTTTGGTGACTCTATAATGACGTGGGCATAGCATGGTAATGGACTAGAGCTGCAGTCCAAATAGCAGGAGAACACTGATGTTTATAGCTAAGTGGAGAATTACTAGACAGATCGTTATGGCTAAAGTGGCTTTTGGCTATATCCATATTAAGTCCTAAACTCCTCCTTATTTTTAAAAAGAGCTTATAAACCTCCCCCCTCCAAACTACATTGTTTTAAATAATGGCTTTAAGCCACTTTTCTTCTGTTGGACATACTCTGTCTAGGCATTTTTGCATTAAACAAAATTAGAGTTTTTCTGTGCAATGAGTCACTGCAAATCATCTCTTGGTTTCTACTCCTCCCGGGAGAGCACAGGAGACCAAAGCAGCTCAGGTAGGAGGGGGTTCCAGGTAACTCCAAGCCAAGAGGATTGTGTTAAAGGGGAGACAGCAGGCAAGATGACTCCTTACAAGCATTAATCATAGCTTAAAACTGTAGAGTAAGAAGGTGATGGATGTTTCTCTGGTTCCTTAGTGAAACCCATATAAAGAACTGAAGCAGTAATGTCTCCAAGAGTGTCTTGTCTAAGGAAAAGAAAATGAGTGACAGGTGACACAATGCCCAAGCAAGGTAGAATGAAAAGAACCTGTGAGCACTTCAGAAGAGAAGCAAACTGCACCTCTTTTCTTGTCAGAGTCTCCTCCATTTCGTAAATTGGTGAAATGTGTTGTCAGCCATTCAGCCTGGGGTGCAGTGTCCTTTCAATTACCCAGGCACGGCTGCAGGATCACACCACCAGAGCTGGCTGGAAATGCAGTGAAATAGGAAAGAGGTGAAAAAGCTTCAGTTCATCATTTGTCTGGACCTTGCAAATGCTGGGCTAAATTTGGCCTGTAATTCACCTACCCCTTGGTATAATCATAGGCATTACAAGTGAAAATAACCTCCTGCTTTGTCTGGTCGCTCTCGTTCTTAGCAAATACGGGTTGAAATTAAGCATTAGATTGTATGTCTGCAGCTGGCTGTCTTGGGCTTTCCCAAAGCAACCATCCCAAGGGTACCAGGATGCTGAAACTTTGGATATGGTGAGTCAATCACAATCATTAAATTGACTTCAAGGCAGTTACATCAACCTCCCATTAAATACATAGAATGAGTCCAAATAGCGAGAGAGGGAGTATGTATTGAAACAGATATTATATGGAGATAGGTGGGTAGATCGATCGATCAATTGGTCAATCTGCATTTTGCTAACCATGAAACAGAATAGATTGATTCTGGAAAATATGTTGTTAAATCATCCAGAAATTATGGGAAAGCATTATACTGGTATATTAAGGTCTAAAGTAGGAGGTGTAAAATGGAAAACCAGCCAGAAAGCCTCTCTTGAATGCGGTACAAACACTGCTGTGTAGATGGCATTGGATGCTGACTTTTCTATTTTTAATGAATGTCTCTTTAAATGCTTATGTAGCAACACTCATCTGCGCAGGCTCCAGCAAAAGGCTGTGTTGATGGTTCAACCTTCCCTACAGAGGGAGGGCAGAGATGTGGGAAACCAAGAGAAATCTGGTGCCTCTTACACCTTTTTCAAGATGGGCTGGTCACTCTTTCCCATGAACTAGGTCATTTTTGAGTTATCTTGAAAGTAGGGAGTTGTAGATCTTACTAGGTAGATCTCAAGTAATAATTTGTGGTTATCCCTTTTTTTTTTCCAAAAGTTCTTTCCTGTATATAGGTATAATAATAAAGAAACCATTTTCAGCATAAAAGATTTGCTTGTCAAGCCACAGCAATGATTTTCCAGTTGCTGGCTTTTTTAGTTGTGCAGCCTTCTAATATTTCTGCTTGAATTCTTTCACGACAGAAGCAAATGAAAATTACACCGTGGTTTTTAGGTCTCTGTTCCCTGATTTTTGCTTGTCATGTCATGAACTTCTTCGAAGCAGTGAAATGGCAGCCCATCTCCCTGAGAGCTCCAGACAGATTTCTAAAGTTGTCTTGTTAACAGCTTGTCAGAAACCTACATTTCAGTCTCGCTGAGTTTATATGATGAAAAAAAAAAAAAGTTGCTGGAAATTATGATTTTTACAGGTTCTGACATTTTTCTAAAGAACTGAAATGCTCAAGGCTGCTGTCTCCCTTAACAGGCTGTGCTGTTTTGGGTAATATTCTGCGTTGCATCAACTGAACATCAGAGCAACATTCAGTTTCTTCCCTTTAACATGTTCTTTGAATTATTTAAGGTGTTTTGATGTTGGCTAGAATTTGTAACAAAGTCCTCCAGCTTTTATCCTAAAATATCAAAAAGGTTGAGATTTTCTCCTTCTCCCTCTCCCTTTTCTCTCTCTTCACTAACCCTTCCTCCCTCCCTCCCGCTTTTAATAGATCCTTGCATGGATCATCAGGGGACTTTCTTTTATGTTGTACAGCATGAAATGACTTAGTCAGGGTCTTCCTGATTAATTTATGAGTGCTAAGGAAAAGGGAAGGGGGGAAAAAACAGTCCTTGAGGGATTGACCCTAAGCTGCAGCAGATCAACTCAATTTTATGGAATGAAAAGAGACTTAAGCAGTATTTTTAGCGTCAGTTCCTAGACCCGCAGAGGTAGGGAAGCTCCCTGTGTCTGGCAGGCTGAAGCAGGGCGAGAGGTACCCATCTCTCCGGGTGGCTGATAGGAGTGGAGTTCAGCTCTTAGCACTTTTAGAGTTAAAGCTGTGGCAGATTGGTGGATTAATGTGCTCTGCCTCCAAGGGACAAATGCTCTTTTTTTTTTTTTTTCTTTCCTTTTTCCCTCCCCCCCTTGCTCCCTCCTTCCCTACTCTGGGCTTGCAGATGACAGCTGTTGGTCACTTAACAAAATGTCCTCTTGATTGCTGCTTCACAACAGGGGCCCCCTCAGACCAAACAGCACATAGCCCGTAGAATGCATCACTGCCCCTCAAAATTAGTTATAGTGCTCAGGGCTATTCTCGGCTGCCATAGCTAATACTCTCTTGCTGTTCTTCTCTTTCCCCCTCGCCCTCCCCCTCTGCAGACAAAGGCTCAGCCTATACATCTGTAGTGCTCATAACCTCCCCCTTCCCCCAGCCAAATGCTGAGGAGAGAAAGGGGGGAAAAAAAAAGGGAAAAAAAAATTGCTGCCCTGAGGCTCAATCTGTTTCTTACAGCTCTACCCCGGCACTTGGAAGCCTGAGCTGGTCTAGCCATGGGGAGGCCCTGACTCATTTCATCAAACTGTCAGGGAGGCAGTGGAGCTAAGAGGACTCTGCTGCCTGGGGCAAGTTCAAGTCAACATTCGATTTCCGTCCTCCCCCCGGCCCCCGCCTTTCGCTTGGACACTTTCTGCGCTCTGGATCTAAACTTCTCCCCGAGCTGCAGCAGCTCACAGCTTCTTGCCAGGAGGAAGGACTTGTGGGACCTTATAAAGGACACAGTGGCAAAATTGCTGCAATAAATCAGTGGCCCTCTGACACTTGGCGGTAGCTTAATGTTTTGGCACTTTCTTTCCTGTGTATGCCTCAAGTCCCATTAGCAGGCTTTTCTGTCAGTCTGGCTCATGATAAAACTCTCTCTTCCTATCATCTTAAGCAAGCCCCTGCAGACATGAATCTGATGCCAGACTTAATAGGAAACAACACCCTCCCCCTGCGCACTTGTGAGCTGTTCCTGGGAAGTTAGCTCAGAGGACAGAGAGAGGGGGAGGGCTCTTAAAAATCGGCTTAATTTTACTTCTTCCTTTAACATTAACGGACTGGGATTTAAGCCTAATGTTTCCCCAAGCCTCGCTATTAAAAGAAAACTCAGGAACTAAATATGGTAGGAAATAATAAGATAGCAGTAACATGGCCATCCTCTGGGACTGTGTGAGTGGGTGTACAAGCTCAGTTCTACTCTGTTTGTATAGTCTATGCAACTTTTTACATCTATGTTCTACTCTGCTAGCTTGCATTATAATATTATAGACTATATATTTAATATTTTTTTGACTTCTCTTGGCCTTACACTTCCCCAGACAATTTTAGTTGCAGGTAGACTGATTAGATTACATGTCCCTCCGGGCTGGGATCTGTTTTTTCACACAGCTAGCTTCGATGTCTGTCATCTTCTGCTTAATCATAATTTAAATAATATCTGTAGGTATGTGTGTTTGTGTGCAGTGAAAAAAAACAAGCCTTTCTGACAGCTGTTTGTGCAAGAACCTGTAACTTCTGTGCTGTATAGTGTTGGGCTCAGTGGGGCTGTAAAGCCTTCAGGCTGTGTAGGCACAACCTAGATCATAAACCTCTGGCTTTGGGTGGAGTTAGGAGATACTGCATTTATGTGAATAAGTTGAGGTGACTTCTGCATAATTCTCAAAAGCTTGGAGGATGTGGCCTCGTTTCGGGTAACAGTGTTTCTCTGCACCTAACTGATGACTTAACACCTAAGTGTTGCTAATGTCTTTGCAGACTTGTTTTTGTTTTCATTTCTTGGAGCTCTTCATTCCTGGCATGAGGTAGTTTGAGTATCTGATTTTGTGTTAATCCATGTAGCTCTTTTATAATGTAAAAAACTGGGTGATCTGGAAGTTAAAACATGTAAGGAAAGAGCCAAAGAATGTTTTTCATGCTTCTTAAACTCACCTACTTCAACCACAGGCTGAACTTGCATCTGAAGCACCGTCCATTGGCAGCAGCCACCCAGGTTGTGTGTCCTGTCATGGTGAGCCCATGGCCAGTTTGACAGGGTCTTTTTGGTGCTGGGTCATTGCTGGTGGAGGGTCCACATCTGCAGAATTGCCATCCTCCTCTGTGGGACAGAGCAGGGAGAATGAGGGAGGGGAGAGGCCTTTCTAGTGCACCCTGAGATGATTTTATTTGAATTGCATCTTGTTTCTGCTTATGTTTACCTCGCAGAAGGCTTTTTCTGACCAGAATCTGTCACTGCAAGAAATTGTTTACAAAAAACGGCACAATTAGAGGTCAGCTTTGCAAACATTCTTGGTGGAATTGAGAGGCAATTGGCACAACCCAGTGAATAATCCTTTTAGGGGCCTTTATGAACCCCGCACAATGGCTGTTTACAGTTTCGCTTATAGACCAGGAGTGTTAACAGGCCTTTAGAAAAATCCAGGTAATTGAAGCTTTTGTCTTTCAATGAGCCCCCGTAGCTGTCAACAGTTGCCATTCTCCACATTTTCTTCAACTTTTTTGTTTTGACAAGAGCTTTTGTCCCTCAACAACAGCTGCGTGGGAGGTGAGGGCTGGCCATGGCGGGCGGCCTTGGCCTGCTCGGCCCTTGGGAGGGAGCGCCACTGGCCTCCTCCTCTCCAGGCTGGGATAAGTTCTTTTTTAAGACACAGAAAATCCTCTGGGTCAAACCAGAGTTTCCCATATGACTTCATTATTCATTTAAACATCCCAGAGAGGCAACGCACCAGCCTCCATCTCTCTTTGTCAACCCAGAGCTTTGCAGGGGCGGGTGGCAGGGGCAAGAAGTGGCTGCGTGTGGACTGGAGGCTGTTACCACAGAAACAGAAGCAGCCCCATTGAGATGGTGATTGTTAACACCCCCCAAAGGGAAGGGGTAAACAGGGGTTCTGGTTTTTGCAGTTCTGTCCAGGCGGGTTTGGTTTTGCTGGGTTTTTTTTGGTTCTGTTGTGTGTTCAGCAGCCTGTGGGTTCCTGTTTCTCAATGTGAATGTGGGAGCCTGTTTCTTTAAAAGAAAAAGTAGAAAACCTTAAGTGAATTCTGAATCTTGGGTTTTTTTTCCACCAAAGATGACTGTATTTTCTTCAGGAGTTGGTGGGAGACCAGCATGGGTTGCTGGCAAAGAGCCTCAAGCTTGGTTTAGAGGCCATGCGCTAGGAAGTGATACAAGGATGGTTCGTCTGCATGAGTTGAGTCCTGTGTGGCTGGGACAACTATTTCAAAAGGCAAACAAGAAATTTTGCAACTTGCTGTCAGAAATATGTTTTTTAAAGCACTGGTTTTGCAGTGGCAGCTGCACACTGGGCTCTGTGTCCACCCCAAGCTGCATTCATGTGGACCTGCACCCACAGCCCCACTGGCCTCTTCCGTTGTAAGGCTGATGCAGTCATGATTGCAGTAAGGAAGATGTAAACTACAACAAAACAGCATTCTTTGCTGTCCTTTCCATTTTAAAAACAATTACTTATGGAGTAATGATGGGAAATAACAAGGATTGTCAGAGAACAGATGTTTGCCTCATTGGTTTGTTTATAAAATTTAGGTGTGGATTTGATGGTTGGATGGCTTCTTGTAACTTTCACTTACCTGTGTGTAACAAAGTTGCATATTGGCACAAAGCAAATTTAAACATCTAATTAAAACAATTCTGCACCTTTTAGTAATGAAAACCATGTGTAATAGGCTTTTCTAGTCATTAAAAGCATACAAATTTTTGAGGTCAAATCAATTTCCATCAAGAAAAAACCTGTCCTCTTTTTCTTAAATATCATAATGCATTAAGAAGTAGGGAGACAAGTTTTGTCATAAAAACAGAACAAGATTAAATACTACTTTGTATTAGAATAATAATGTTTACTGAAGTTCCCCCAAATTCTTTAAATCTGCTCAAATACTTGTAAGCTAAATTTATTAAGGTTTTAAATACTGTGGTTTTATTAAACCAAGACTCAGGTAAAAATAAATTAGTTTTAATGATAATTTTGAATAGTTTTCAGTCAATATATTTCTGAGTTTCATTGCTTTTATTTATTTAATTATTTATTTATTGTCTCATTCAAGTGCCTGTGAAAATTACACTGTGTTGCTGCTGACTAAGCATACAATTTTAAGCAACACAGGGCTGAGTGGACTAATTTTTAAGCCATTTTTGTGATTTTGTAATTCCATTGTAACATGCATTAGTCTGAACTATGCAGGTTGAATCATATCATAAAAATAATTCTGCTTCTAAAATATGACTGTGCAGGTTAAGTTAGCAAAGTGATTAAAATGGAAACTTAGGATACTTTACCGTAGACCAGGTTTAAAGGGTAAATAATGAGGCCTTCATGACCTGCTTAGTTAGGCTGGTAATTTGGGGGAATGTAAACTCCCTGTGGCATTCTGACTTGATTTGAGCACCCCAGGTAGAGGTGAAAGGCTTCCCTTGGGTCAGCCAGCATTTTTCAGGAGCATGTAAATAATAAGTGTACTGCTGTGCACGCATCTTCCCCCACCCCCCACCTTGGGTTTGATGAATGTGTTGCTTTGTCAGCTTGAATTAGCACTGTCCTGAGCAAGCACAAATGCACCAGATACTGGGGTGGCCTTTGCCCAAGGAAACCTGTTTCAACATGTCTCAGTGGTGATGGACAGTTAGTCCCATTCTAGGCCTGGAGCAGAGACTTCTCATCATTCATGGTTACATGGCATGGGTTCAGGAGAGTCAGCAAATGGCTGCTGCTGACAATTTATCAAGACTGATTTTACTTTTAGTCTGAATATCTGGTTTGTGAAGGAAACAGAAACTTTGTTTCCTGTAATAGTTTTCATAAAGCTCAGTGGCCAAATAAGTGTCCCAGAAGGTACTTGCTTAAGACTTGGCTATCTGGTGTTTTTGCCTTCCACGCACAAAGTAATTGGCTAAGGGCCTGATGCAGTCTGCTGACATCAACCCTGGTTATTCCCATAGGATTTTCCCACCCACTGCAAAACAGTGTCCTGCCTTCCTGTAATTTTGCTTCAGGGTCTTTTTTCCCCATTATGGTTACAGATGCAATTAGATTTGTGCACATCCTTCTAAACAGTTGGATTTTTCAGTGAAAATATGCTGTGGATCAGGTAGGACAATGTAAACCAGTTTCATTTTGAAAGAAAAACAGTTCTGCTTAGTCAAGACTATAGAAAAGTGAGTTTCTTAAACCAAGCATTTGCACTCCAGTTAAATGGGAATGAGGAGTCGGGAAGCCGAGCAGTCTTCACTGCAAAATCCACTCTATCGATCATGGTTCTTTGTGCTCTTGGTGTGTTTCAGAGAATTCAAGAGTTAAGAGTTTTCTCGAGTGTTTGGGGTCAACATTTCATGTACCAAGTAGAAGAAGAGAGATTCAATAGTCTTTCAAAAAAAAAAAAAAAAAAAAAAAGCAGGAAACGAAGAATAAAACAGCTGAGCTTTCTGCTTTGTAACTTTAGGATAAAAGGATATGACAGGAAAAATCCCTGCTCTGTGAGGAGCAAGATCTGGACAAAATGACCAAACAAATCTATTCCTTCTTTTACGCTCATGCCAGTGAAGCATGTGTATTCTCATGGACCATTTCCATGTGTAGCTTGCCACTGCTGGCTTGCAGAGTCCTCTCTTGTCAAACCAGTGAACTTGATGGGGTGCTGCCAGTTATGGAAACCCACCCGGACCATCCCCTTCAGCTGCTGGCTGAGAGAGAAAATTGCTGTTGGGCACAAAGCTAGAAAACACACTGGCCCCTTTCTGTCAGTATAACAGACACCAAGAGATTTATTTTTGCTGCTCATTGTTAATCTTTCTCAGCTCCAGCCAATGAGATGTGCATGTCCTCAAATGTTGCGTGTTCAAATTGTCTTTCCAATAATTTTGCTGTGAAAATAGTGCATTTCATTTTCAGAGGCCATAAGAGATTACACTCTAAAAGTCTTTAAGTAAACACTTCCTCCTGGGATCGTGATCTCATTCAAACTAAAAAATGTACCAGAATTTATGATGTGTTTTAATTACTATTCTTGGTACCACTCATTAAATTAGAAATTGATTGCCAGTTTCACAGTTTCCTTGTTAGATGACAAAGTGCTTATCAAGGTGAAGCAATGCAAAACTGTTATTATATATTCCACAGTTTGGGATGATAAAAGGCCTGCTTTTTGTTGTGGTATTCATGTTACAGTTGTTATTATAATCCATCACTGATTGTCTTTTTTGTTTAAAGTTCACTCTCCCCATCCATGTAAGATTATGCTGTATATTTGTGTAAGAAGAGAGAAATTGGCTTTGCCTGGTTTATGCCAGCAATCTAAAAGGCATTACTGCAGACATCAAAAGTGTGTTTCATTGAACTGAGAACATCACAAACAACTCTCCTAAAGATTTAAGAATATGATGCAAAAGATCCCTGTACGTAAATGTGTTTCTCAAAAACTTTTTTTCTCTCTCTAATCCACAGTGTGACAGCGAGAGTGATATTGACGATAAGGTAAGACTGAATTTTCTTCTTTCATGTTGTTTACTAGCTTGGAAAGTCCCTCATAGTTGAAATAAGAATGATTTTGAAAATAATATTTTTCCTCCAGTCTTCATGTCAAATTAAAAAATATAACTGAATGAAAAAAACATTGGATCAGTTACTTTGTGATCTTCACTAGGGTTGGGGTTTTTGCAGAAAAGAAACTCCCAGTAACATAACAGTCTTGCTTGATTTTTATCTGAGCATTTGGTGAGACCCGAGTCATAGTGCTAGTGCTTGTTTCAGTTCCTCTGATGACTTGTCAGGAGCCCATATTTTATTTATAGTAACCTTTGAAGATGTCAACTTTGTAATCAGTTTAGAAGGTGGGACAACTGGTACCTACCCTCAGAGGCAGTGTGGTAACTGTCAAGGAGTGTTTTGTTATGTTGCATGCATATTTATCACAGAGCAATGATTTTTCTGACCTTCTTTGGGATGCAGAGGCTGGTCGTTGACAGGCTGTAGTTGTGTGGTTTTGTACAGGGTTTTCATGTTTCAACTTTGCAAGGAAAGCAGAGAAGTCCACTTCATAGCAACAGTTGCACTGTGCTTTTATGCATCAAATGTATAAAAGAGTTGAGTATCCCTTGCTGACTTCTCTTCTGGCAGATCCAACTTGGCAGTCTCAGGTTAGATCTTCATCAAACTTTTATTATATTTTGGCTGTCCAGTCTCTTGCATTCATTCATGAGAAACTGTGGCACAGAGCTTTCTACTGGATCAGCATTACAAAAGTGAAGGCTGACTTCAGATAGCCCTGTCTCCTTGGCAGCACATTTGGCTGCAGCCATACGTTGGAGGTTACCATAAGTTCAAGAGACTAAAAGCTTCTCTGGTGAAGTCTTTTTTTCCTTTTTTTTTTTTTTTTCTTGTTCTTTATATATATATATAGTTAGAGCTTGGGCAGCCATTAAGGTTTCTTCAACAACTTTTAAAAATCCCATTAGATATCAAATATCTCTAGAGTATGGGAAAAGCTGTGTTTTCAAATGAAGGCTTGATTGAAGAGAAACATATATGATTTAAATGTTGAATGAAAGAAACTGTACATAATTTATTTTGTTTTGTTGTTTGTTTTGTTTGGGGTTTTTTTATTATTATTTTGTATAAATGTATCAAGTCACTCCCTGAAACCACCACCCAAGTTCTGTTTCTTACAAGGTTACAGAGCAGCAGAGCTGATGGCAGGGTTGTTGAGTGTGAAAAATTATTCCCTAAAAGCTTAGATACCACGGGCTTAAAGCATTTCTTAGACTGCCCAATCAAAGAAAGTAAAAGCAATCACTTAGAAAACTGTTTAAAGATCTGCCAGTCAAACCTCAGATGAAGTTGTAAGTGACATGTAGTTTTATTATACAGCTATGCTATTAATGATTATCTAAATTACACTGGTAGACCCAGCTAGCAGCATTACATCTGAGACTGACGTTTGTTAGATTAGGTTTGACTTCACCTTGTACAGAAGAAATTGAAATCTGAACAACATTGATTAGCTTTCAGAATGTGGGATCTGAGGTTACCTTCAGAGGAAGCTGCATTGTGTTTGGCTCGTAACTTACTGTCCTTTACAGCAAATGAAAGGCTATTATAGTGTTCCTTACCATTAATATGGCATTTCTTTACGTATCTGTAACTGTAGTTTGACCTTCTAGGCTCACATATTTCCCAGCGGTATTCTCCTTAAGGTGACTCCACCTTAATAATCACATTTCTTCATAAGGAGAGCAGCACAAGATCATCATCTTTCTATCTCTTGCCTGATCTGTAGAGACATGAGACATGCCATCGGTTCCATTAAATGGGTCTCTGGAATTAAGTAGGGCTGCTTTTCTTGTCAGCAAAGACATGTGCACATGCATGTAAACGCGCCAAGGTTGAAGTGAAGAGGCTTCAAAACTTTCATGGGGATAGTGTAAATGGAACGTTGCCTTCCAGCTGGGGAACACAAGGGCAGCCTGGCTCTCTCTGTTGATACCTGACATGCTATACTCCTCTAGGAACATGTCCACTACGTATCTAAAACTTAACGTGGCTGATTCAACAAGAAGCTATAAAAGCATTGGCGTGAATGTCCTGAGGGTTTACACTAAGACTGGGTTTTTCCCTCTTCCATGTGTTGGTAGAATTTATCTTCTACTAATGCTCTCTGGCTACTGCAGCCAGATGGAGTGTTCACCAAACTGTCTGGCCCAGCATCAGGCTGCCTGAATTACATGATGGGTCAGCTCTGCAGAACATTCCTGCTTTCCTGCCTGGTCAGCAAGAAGCAGCTTTCTCTGGGTACACCTACGCACACTGGCACTAATGAAGGGCAGGGCAGGAATTACTAATGTACTTTTGATTTGCATAACACTTTTTGTGAGCCATAAACAGCGGATCGCTGTAGCCTGTGTGTAGCTCCTGAGGAAGGCAGACAAAAGCAGTTGTTCACGTACAAGTGCAAACTGAGTCAGTGATAGAGCTAAAACCAAAACTGAAATTTTCCACCTCCTACTTCTCTCTCTGTACCATGCTACTAATTATCCGCCATTTATCTCGTTCATAGATGTATGTGCTATAGAGCTCTGAATGTTTCAAAACATAGACATTAGAGTAAAATTGAGGCTTTATCCTCACTGCACGGAAAAATATAAACACATTCCTGATGGCTTTCGTTTTCTCCTTGTGCAGTACTCCAGGGGAGAAAAGTAATTGAGCATAGTCAGTCATGTATATGGTGTATCAGAGTCGAGGAGCCATAGTGCAAGGCCCAGTTTCACAGCAGATTCTGAGAGTGTTTCCAAACACTGCTGCTGTTTTTAATAAAGTGGAGAAAGAAGCTCAAGGCTGGGGACTTGTCCATCCCATCTACCATCTGAGAACTGTCTCTGGCCAAGTATAGCCTTTCACATCTGCATCACTGATGAAATCTCAAAGGAAGTTAAGTGGGATGATACTTTCTCACACCTATCATTCTGTCACCACATGCTTCTCAAAGAACTGTTTGAGACACAGACTAATAAAGTGAGCTGTCCAGCCATTTAACCAAGCGAGAAACTTAGCAAATCATGCGTTCCCAGAGATGGAAAAGCAAATCCTCTTTCTCTTCCTGTATATTTATTGAAGGACATCGTTTGGACTCTGCAACTATTAGAATTGCAGCATAGTTTGTTGAAGCTTTGGAAATGGTACTGAGCTTTTTGTGAGGGAGGAGGGAGAGAAAGGGAGTTGGTCTGATAATCGTATTAAGCTATCTCTGCACTGTGCAGTAGCTGCGATGTGAGGCTCACGGTCCATAAACATTGTTACTGAAAATATATACTTCCTTTAATAGCAACAACAGCATTAACAGATAGCAATTACCCTTCATTTTCAGGAACTATAAAGTCTCCATTAATTCAAGATTTATGTAGTTATAGCATTTAGCACAGGAATAACACCACAGAGAATTGGTTTATACACATGTAATGAGAGAGCTTATGGCATACTTTAGTGAACATTAACATAATAGAGTAATATAAACCATCAACAGTTCCACTTATTGTCTCTTACCTGCTTTAGCATCACTGTGAAAAGTGGCTAGCAGCTTGGTAATGTTCTCTGTTAAATGGTGTTCTGCAGAAAGCCAAAAGTCAACTCGTGCAAAACAAGGGAATGAGTAATCTCTGCTCATTACTCCAAAATGTTGCTCTCATTTTTTTAATAACAGTGTTCAAGATTGCATTAAAAAAAAAGCGCCAGTTTCTTTCTTGAGAAGTAATTCAGTGTTCATGTTCTTTCAGTCTTGGACTCCTGTCCACTGTTTGCAAAATTGATGGTTGTCAGCCTAATTACGTGGCCCTGCAGTGCAAGCGAGCTCTCCAAATCAGGGGTTAGATATCAGACATTCCTTCCTTTAATGTGGTGCTAAGTAAGATGTACCAAAAACTACACCATCTTTCTAAGTCAAATCAGTATTTACCATATATCTGTTCTGTACTTTATGTTTATATTTTAGCTATAGCAAACCTTTGAGACAGATAAAGATATGGGTGCAAGATAAAAATGGGTGCAAGAAGTTTTGAAGTCAGTTCTCTCAACCAGCATTTTACACTCCTCTCTGCAGCAGCACAGGCAGGTTATTAGGCCCTGCTTGCAGCAGTGTGAGTTCAGCTTCAGCATGCTGTTGTTTACTGGGCTTATTCTGAGTCCCAGTAGGTACCTGGAAGTGTGCAGCGGTGCAGAGCAGGTGTGATAAATCACACTTGATACATGGGAGAAGAGCAGAGTGCTGTGATCACTCCACCATGGGCTGGGTTCCCACCCTGCTACAGGAACAGCTTGTGACTTGAGGGTGAGATTAGAGTGAAGGGCCCCAGATAAGTGGAAGGGTTAGCACTGCTAACAGCACCACTGTTTCAGGATGTCAGCAGCCTCCTTGATGTCCAGCTTTAGGTACAGGGGAATGTTTCTGAGAGGGAAAATCAGGTATCCTTATGGCCGTGAATGGGAAGTTACTCTCTGTAGCAAAAGGCAGGGTGGTAAGTAGTAGTGAAGTGCTTACTTGCAGGTTTTACAAGGGAGAGATCAAGTCAGACCAGTGAGAGATGAGAGTTTACAGAGTGTCACTGTTGGGGAAGATGAGATGAGCTGGGGAAGAGTCAAAAGGAGTGGTAGTTTGCAATTCAAGAGGTGGGGAGCCATGTAGAGGAACAGAGCCATGGACTAGGAAAATGATGTTGTGGCAGATTTTTCCTTGGTGGAAGAACACTAGTGCTGGATGCTTCTTGCCTCCTGCTCCTCACATTTTATCTAGCAATGGAAAAATGGGTTTCATCTGATAAGTCTGTTGTTTCCATGAGGCTGGAAATTTAGTTCCCACTTCAGGTAATCTGTTATTTGCTAATTTTGAAACCTACCCCGTCCAAGGTCCCCAAATGGGTTTTGCCCACCATTATTGTTCGTTCCTCTGAGAAATGAAATTTGGTGCTTTTCCAGCAATCCCAATTCTAACTGGTTGTAACAGAAGGGAGATATCAAACATGGAATTGAAAGAGTGCTTTCACATGGCAGTATTTGCACTTCTGTTAGCATTGCACTTCAATCTATGACAGTTTTCAGCTGTGACTCACAACAAGAAATCTTCATTTGCCAGTTACTTCCCAGCTGGGTTTTCAGACAGTGGACCTTTTACTGCAGCATGCTCTTACTTACTGAGAGCAGTGCTGAATGCCAGTGCAGTAGCACATGCCTGGGCTGTGCTGCAGGCTGCAGCATGCAGTATTGTACAGTATACACATGTACATGCACCTATGTGCATAGAGTCAGTGCTTCTTCCAAGGTGCCATTCTTACAGACTGAAACCCAGTGATGCAGAGTGAAAACTGGCGAGAAGACTGACTCCCATATAATAATAACTGGGTAGAGGTGGTTAGTTCTCTTAATGGAAGAAAGGCTCTGTTTGACAGATGAGATGCATGTTGTTATTAAAGACAGATCTGCTTTTTCAACAATACAAAAATATTGAATTTAAAATAACCTTGTAGCTCTTGAAAGATTCTAGTGTATAAACAGGCAAATGTTATGTTGTTGCCAGTATGGGAAGACAAAAATTCACCACTCAGTGAATTTATTTTATTTCATCATTCTCCCTGAGTAGATTTACCAGCAAAATGTCATCCTACAAGCCTACTGCATACCCAGCTCACTCAGTTGCTCTTTGGGAAATGCCAGACTTGGTGAGCCTTGATATGCCCTTGGCTGCTGTCATTCCACACACCACATGCACAGAGCAGACAAAAAGGTTTCCACTGAGGCTGGAGGCAGTCAAGTTAGACCCTGTAAACCCTGCCAGAGGGAAAGGAGCTCTCCAAGTCGTCCTTTCAATAAGAGGGCCTACAATTCCAGTCCAAAGTTTTAATAATAATGGCCCTTCTTGACCTTTGTATTTAAGTAAAGCAAGAATGAAAGGGAGAAAGTTAAAGACTCCAAGCTTCAGTACAATGTTCTCCTACTGAGATTTTGTGGTTTTATTTTATCCAGAAAAAAACTCAAATTTTAAGTACATTAGTCTGTATCTAGAATAAGCTGAGCATCATAGTCTGTGGTGTCCTTATTCATTCTTGGAAATGTAGAAACAATATTTTCAGAGCAAAAAATGAGAATAGCCTTCTAGTTTGCTGACAAAAATCCATCATTAATTCACATAAAAGGACTGAAGAGATCTTATGGAGAGCTCCTGGGCAAGACAGGATAATACCAGTCCTGTCACTGGCAGTCAGCATGTCCCTAGCTCTCTGCTTTCCCTGTTGTTTAACAGCTCCCTGTTCCAGTTCCCCATCTATGAGCATTTTCTTATCTTACCAGGGAGCTTGTGAAGAAACTTCTAAGATCTGAGGCAGCAGGGAAGAGAGCAGTACCCTACAGCTGTCTGCCCACATCAAGAAACACCCTTATAACATAGCCTTAAATCTAGGGCTACCTGTGCGACGGCAGTAACTGCTTGGAGGTGATCAGATAGAACACAACACAGTAGGCAGGTGATAGGAATTGGCAATTGAGTTAGGCAATTCCATTAATTAAATCGAGTGACTTCATTAACCATAAAGATGCCAAGAAGGTGGGGGTTTTGAAGGATGCATACTCCAGTAGATGCAGCTGCAGGCCCTTGTTTGGCCTGCAGAGCTTCTCATTACTGAATTCCAAAATTGGTTTACCAGGTTAAGTAATGCAGAAGCACCGTGTCCTCTGCAGGTGTAAAGGATACCACTCAGGGATGGCCCAAGAGTCAGCTTTGGGGTTTGTAGCTTTTCAGTGTTTTTTAGCTCTGGGTCCACATTGCAGTAAAGTCCAAATTAGGTTTCACTGCAGAAGTTTTCCAGGTATGTAAGAGACAGTAACAACATTTGGATAAGTAGTGAAAACCAGAAGTAATGTCTCCCTGACCTTGCCTGGGAATTCACCCTTACCTAAAGCATTATGAGTGAGATGGGTATTCTTTTGCCTGGGTGAGTCTCCTAACACTTATCAGCTGCTGTTTTCACTTATCAGCTGCTTGTCAGGCACTGCTTTTGTCTGCAGAATCAGTAAGGGTCTTGCCATGGCATCCTGAGTCATCCTGAGGGGGATGTTTCAGCTAGTGCTGCCCAGCCCTTACTTTGCAGCCTCTGGGACAGGATTCCCTGTGTGCTGCAGTCCCAGCTCTGCAAACACAACCAAAGGAGGTACTTTTCAAACAGAGAAAACTCAAAGTGAGAGACATTGTAAATGAGCCTCCCTGTGCTCCCTGCAGGGTCATGCCTCAGTTCTGGTGCTGGTTGTGGTACAGACACCAGTACAGACACCAGTACAGACACGCCAGCCCTTCCCAGCAGCCAGGGAATGTCATTGTCTTTCATTCGCTTGTGAGCCTTCAGCTCTGGGTCTACCCAGGAGTCAGTTAATCATTTCTCATGGTGTAGGCTGCTTCCTCCCACCTCTCCCACTCCCTCCTAATCCCTGCAGTGCTGCAGAAGCCTCTGCCATCAGAGCAGTCTCTCTTCCTCCCCTTGCTGTTCCTGGGATGGGAAAACAAACCTTCCTCTACTCTGCCCACCCTTGGTTCTCAGAGCAGTACACAGCATGTTACCTGCAAACATGGTAGTTTTCCCTCATCACAAAGCTCCAGATAGAATATTACTTCTGATTCCATATTAGCAATTGTTAATTTCCCTGTATGTATTCTAAAGACTGTGTAATTCCAGTTAGTTTTTTATACTTCTTAACATTTCTTAATGGTCTTTAATAACAAGTTCTACCCAGTTGCATTCTTCCTGAGATGTAAGGTGTTCTCCTTAGCAAATGGCTCACGTTTGATGTTGTGGTGCCTGGTAACTTAACCTGAAAGCTTGATTTCTCTTTTGAATAGTCTTCCATAGCCTCTACCTGTTGATGGCTTTTCTCCAGTTTTGAACAGTTATCTGAGGGATCTGATTTTCCATTTTAGTCAAAGCTGTGTGTATAGTCAAAACAGAGCAGTGGCTTGAATGAGGCTGTGGTGAGTTCTTGAGGCAAGGCAAAGAGTCCTGGCAGGATGAGTGCAGGTTAAAGCAAAGGCAAACTGTATTTTGAGTCTGCTGTGCACACCACTGCTCGGCTCCTGTCAGCACTGTGTCCAGAGTGTCAGGAACATCAGCAGTTCTGCTCAATCCTATCCACAGATGCCCAGTTTTACACTTTCTGATGGGTCAGATTGAAGTACCTCAGACACACACACACAAGACTTGGATTCCCCAGCTTACAGACCAACTTACCACCTCTGTTTCCTTGACCCTTCCCACACCTGCGTCAAAATAAGTTGGAGATCTTTGCCTAAATCTTTGGCAGCAGCTGACTTAATCTGGGGTTTACTACTCCTGACAGTTTATTGGGGAAGCAAAGCACACCTTCATCTCCAATAATAAACAGCCCACCCGCCGACACTTTGACAAACTTAATGGTTTTTTTATACAAAAATGGACAGACTTAATGTTTGGAGGGTAGTGATCATCTGTCCTGATCTCCTTAATGAAATTAGATGAAGTGCACCTGGGAAAATGCTGAGCTGGCACATTGCCTTCATCACCTTCCTTAATTTAAAACCAATTTGCGGGGAAAATATCCTCTGAAGCTGAGGGAGGCAAAGAGGAGGGGGAGGGAAGGGGGTTTTAAAATCTATCTGGATAGCTACTGGCAGTTTTAATTCCTTTCCCTGCTGGCAATGTGAAATATTAACAGCCTTAAGAACTGAGAGTTTAAAGACTTAGTAACCTTTTTGCCTTTCTTAGGGGAAAAGAAACAAAACAAAATCTTTACCATCAAGATCACACATAGGGGCAGAGTCTGGTACATGCTGAGGCTCAGAGCTGGGGCTGGGCAGGGAAGGCTGAAAGAGGAAAGTTCCTTCTTCCAAGAGCCAGACTCTTTATTTCCTAAGCACTAGATGTTTGTGGTGCTGGCTGTCTGCTCTTACCTTGAGAATGAGTTAGCTGTGCAGAAAAATAATCATTTGCCCACATAACTGTGAAATCAACTGCAATATGTACAATATAATGTGACCTGAAAATGATTACAAATGTTCCTTGGGAAGAGAGCAAGAGACATATCTTTTTAATTAAAAATAAAATGTTGCAAAGAATAACCATAACTATTTTGCCCATGAAGGGTGATTCCTGTTCTCTCACCCTGACTCCACTGATGGAAAGCACACTAACAGCTGAAGATCTTCCACCAGTGAGGCAGTCAGAGAGCAGAGCAGTCTGTGATAGGATGGAATGTTGCTTTATAGCAGAGGTTTCAATGTTTACAGCCTTTGTCATTTGGACTGTAACAGTTCAAGCTCAGCAAGGAGCTGCTTTACCCAGATTCCAGTGTTGCTGGATCAGTAGTGTCAGTAGTGGAGGTGGGTGGCTTCTGCCACTTGGAGATACTTTGCTTCATTTGCTTTGAGTCAGCATTGTTCTGCATGGAAGCTTTCACAGCTCAGGTTCTGCAGAGATATTCACTGTCAGGACCCTGACCCCACACCAAGAGGCAAGTCCCACATAATTCAGTGCTCTAGAAGCATCTTGCAGCAGGCGTGGACTTTGTTGTGTGGTCATCAGTGCACAATCACTAATACCCATCCCTTCAGCCACTAGTGATCACCACTCAGCACCTCAGTCACAGGAACCTTGCAAGAAAATGTTATTCAGAATAACCATGTTGAAAGCCTCAGTTAAATTATATTTATTAGTGCACATGGGGCCGGATTTTCAAAAGTACTCCTCACCCTAATCAGTTAGTGAGGCCTGTGGATGCTCTGAGCATCCCAGAATCTGTTCAGCTGTCTTCATCCACTTGACTGGTCCTATCACTGGAACTCCTTATGTAAGTTGGAGTTTGCATGAGTAGCCCAATTGCTGTCAATGAATAATTTAAATGATTTAAGCCTCAGATATGCTACTTAATAATGAGAGAAATCAGTCCCATATGTCCTTGTCCATAAATACTAGAAGATAGGGATAAGTCACTTTTAAATGGGATTCATTTATTTTTAAATGGAATCGTGATAAGTGTTTTAAAGGTAATCAAGCATGTGTAGCTATCCTGAATATTAGAAATATAAAAGAACATTAGCCTAAAATTGAAAGGGATCCCGTTCATATATAAACGGAGTAAAGGGCATCTTGTGAGGATGAAAGTGCAGAATAACCTTTGATAACCGACAAAGATTTTAAGTGTCTGTTATTTTAATTGCCACAAAGGCGGCTGAAGTGACCAATGTGAGTTATCTATGTCACTAAGATCCTGGTTACTGGGTGACTGCTGTCACATTTCCCCTCTTTAAAACTTTAGATAACATCACCCTACCCACAGAAGGTGAAGTTGAAGAAAGTAGAATGTAATGTATTGTGATCATTGAGCTTTTGCCTGTAGAAAGACACTGTACATCACACCAAAAAGGTGTCCCTCCCATTCTTGTATTTTTAGTCCTCTATTTTTGTGAACTGTGAGTTTCTTGTCCTAGTTCTCCAGCTTCTGCACCACGGCACCTTTTCACATCTCAGTTTTTGTCTGACGGCATCACTTGCACCTCCTCTGCTTTGCCTGTGCTGCTGACCTCTGGGCTGTAAACCAGCAAGCTGTCCTTGGTGGTTTTCTCCACTAGATAGGCTGCCAGCAAGGAGTAATCTGTGGTTCTTCCCCACAAAGCCTGCCAAATGTCACGCACAGGACAGTGTGCATTTAGCTGCACTTTGTATTTACTGCAAACATTACATTTTAGGAGCTGTAAGACAGAGAGTATGTCCTCCCATGGAGGAGATGACCTGGCATTTCATGGTCTCTCCTAGAGTACAAATAATATGCAAAAATTATTTATGAGCCTATTTTATCCAAAATCTGTTAGGAAAATGAATGAACATCATTATTAGCTTTTTCCACTGAGGAAACTGAGGCTCATAGAAAATGCAACTTACCTGCAGTCTTGGAGTGAATCAGTCAGAAGTGTTGTGGGACACAAACTCCTGATCGTGTTGTTCAGCTCTGTGCTCTAACCCCCTCCATGCAAGTCTGGATGGCAGACTGTGCTGCCTCAGCCAACAGCAGCCCTTGGATATTTGCCTTCTACAGCCTGACTGTCTCTGCCAGTGATAGATGATTCCTGAAAAAAATAATTACCTTTAGCTGAACTTGAATATGTTTTGATTTTGCTTTGTTACAAAGTCATAAAGCTTTATGTATTACACTGAAAGTCTTACTCTTTCTCAGGCATTAGAGCCTGTTTTCATAACTTCATCAGAGACATTTCTTTAAAGGTGGTGGAGTATCAAGGTTTTTGGATGGCTGTTTCCTTTGAACTCTTAACACACAGAGACCACTTGTGTAACTGCAACAAATGAAAAGGTGTCTCAGGAGAGGGAGAGCAAAGTTGAAAGAAGAGACAGCTTCTCAGTGTATCTGTCTGTGTTTAGTCAAAACTGTTGTAGAATTTCTTAGGCTGGAAAAGAGCTTTGAGAATGAGTTCAGCCCTTAACCCAGCACTGCCAAGTCCACCACTAAACCATGTTCCTTAGCACCACATCTACACATCGTTTGAATACCTCCAGACTGGTGATGCAGCCACTGCTCTGGGTAGCCTGTTCCAATGCTTGACAACACTTTCAGGGAAGAAAGTTTTCCTAATATCCCAATCTAAACCATCCCTAATGCAACTTTCCTCTTTCCCTAGGCCATTTCTTCTTATCCTATCTCTTGTTACTTGGAAGAAGAGACTGAGACCCATATCATTACAACCCCCTTTCAGGCAGTTACAAAGAGAGATAAGGTCACCTTGTTGTAGAAGGAGATCAGATTAATCAAGCAGGGCCTGCCTTTCATAAACCCACATTGACTGGGCCTGATCACCTGCTTGCCTTGTATGTGCCCTGTCATGGCACTCGAGGTGATCCCCATAAGCTCTCTTGTCTCCAGCTCATCTTTCCAGCCCTTCTTGGAGATGGGCATCACACTTGCTAACTTTCACCCCTCCCTGGTTAACCAGGGCTGCTGGTAAATGATTGGTGAGCACTCCTGCCAGCTCCCTCAGTACCCTTGTTCTTAGTTATCTTCAGCCTTTGGAAATCTTTGCAGCTCTGGCTTTGTTTCTGTTTCATACATCATCATCAACAGCTCAAGCATTCAGGAATTGGCTCATGGCAGGACAATAGGTGGTGTTGTACAGTATAAACCAGATGGAAAGGCAGGTTGCCTTAAACAGATGAGTGAAAATTTGTTTTCACTTAAAAATCAAACTAAATCTAACCCAGAGAAGGAAGCAAATGGCAAACAGGCTGCATATAAGAGAGGGAAAGCAGTGCCTGTCCAGCATGAGGTGCAGGCCCATGCTCATCCCAGCACAGATGGCAGCAGCAGGAACCTGCAGCAGCAGAGGTTGAAGAAGCAGCTATGGGCTGTGGACAGTTGTTCACTCTTGGCCCCATGAAGGAAAAAGTATCAAAGGGAGTAGAAAACTACTCAGTTTTTTTTTTTTTTCTTTCTCAGGGTAAGAAAAGGGCTGATGCCACTGATGTGCTTGTAGTGTTCCCTGTCCATACTGAGACGTGGGGAGGGGAGAAGCATGCCTGCTGGCCAGATGAACAGTTATTTTTAGTAGCACTGTAAAGTCAATTAAAACTAAAGCAGATCTATATTAAAAGTTAATTCATATTAAGAATAGCACTTCACTAGCTACCCCTTCCATCTGGAAACAGGTGCAAATCCATCTGCACTGCTTGCTTTTAATACGGTCCAGTGCAAAAAAGGGATGTTTTAAAGCCATCTTATTAGCTTCAAAAGTTATTATATCCCATCTTCTTAGCCAGTCTGTAACATCACTGCTGTTGAATTGATTTGTCAGTGCTGCCAGTTTGTATTGCCGTGGATGTAAAGGAGGCAGCTACAATTCTTGGCTGTTCATTTGGTGAATATATTCTGTATAATAGCTGTGCTTGGAAACATTTCAAAGAGCACTGTGAGCCCCCGTGTTCATTAGACCCATTCTGGATATTAATTTCAAACTTTCTTCCTCCCTCTCTGCCCATCTCCTGTTTGCCTTCTCTCTGCCCTGTGGCTGCCTTTCAAATCAATACTGCTCGATTCAGACGAACAACACAAACAGATTGGAGGTGCAAAAGGTGATATCTCGCCTCTCCAGCAGCACTCTTCTTCCCCCTATTCAGCAGAATGACTGAATAATGCTGGAGTCTAATTAATGTACCCAAGTCTCCTCTGCATCAGTTCAAATACGTTCTGAAGTGCAGTGGGACAGCAGATGAAATGTGCCCTGGTGCCCTGCTAAATTGAGACCTCAGATTTCACTTATTCCAAGCACTCAGATCTGCCAGCGCTGGGAGTGTGTTTGCAGTTCAGGGTGTAGCAGCACAGACACCCATTTCTGTGGCTGATGGTGGGAACTTGCTGTTGTGTGACCTTCAGTTGTGGCTGTGCTCAGGCTGGTACCTTGGGCACGATTCCCATCCATCGTGCCACTGGAAAGAGCAAACGTTCTGGGGGCAGAAGAAGTCTGCGGCGAGAATGTAGTTCAAGTCTGTGGCCTAATTCCTCTGATGATGTTGTTTAAAACATTATTTTCTCATTACCCTTTGTGAGCTGAGCTTCAGAGCTCTCCATTAAAAATAACAGCAGTGACTTGAGTTAATTGGTTAGAAAACATTTCTCCTGTCAGCTGTGTTCCACAACAAAACCTGGGGAAGCCAAGAAAAATGCTGGCCCCGAAACGGGCAGAAGTTTTGTTTAGAGGCCTGAAGCCTGCACGGTGCTCTGCAGACACAGGCGGCCGTGGGGCTGCTCTGACTGCCTGGGCTTGACAGGGAAGGCAGCCAGGCAGGCTGCAGGGCTCAGCAGCAGTTGCTGGCCAGATTCTGATTTATTTGACAGCCTCGGTAATAAAGTAACTATTTGTCTAACTCTTCCTGATTAGTCTGAAGAGGTCTGCCAATCTGAAGAGGATCGACCAGTCAGAAAACCACTGGTATTTTGGCTTTTTTTTTTTTTGGCTTTTTTTTTTTTTCTGAAGGGTTGTGATATTATTTGCAATAATTTCTTCTTTATTAAGTTTGGCATTTCAAAATAATTCACTGCTGCAATGTGAACATTTTCCACATCAACAATAAGTCTATTACGGAGAAATTTACAAAAACAAAATGACTTCATATTGCTTGCAGATGTATTCTGTAAAAATAATTGTTTTTCACTAGATTTTAATGTTTCTAGGCCTTTGTAAACATAATGCCTAAATACTTTTATTCAATAAACGAGACCCATTCAGTAATTACTTGCACATTTGAAGTCCAGTAAATAAGGAGCAGATTTTGACCAAAATCTGTGTATCATTTAAACTGCTTAGGTCACAGCCCTAGGGCGGAAAAGAACTGGTGAGAAACTTGTGTTTTCAGAAGTGGAGAACTGTGACTTCAGAAACCAAGACAAATAAGCCCCATTTCTCTTTAATTAGTGGATTCCTGCTTATGGGCCAGGCTTTCTTTATTCTTGGTTCAGTAGGGCTGGGAATTCAATGGAGACTGGAGATGTTAAGCATTCTGTTCTCCGGACTCTTTTTGTAGTCTGGGGATGCCAAAGTCCTTCCAGCTCCTTTGGAAATCCCATCACACAAACCCATATTTTTTCCTTGAGTGCATTGTTTTCAGGTTGAAACACCATTGTGCATAGATAGAGAAAATGCCCACGGGCACGTGGAGGGGAAATTCTGGCTTATGTCACCAACTGTGTGTCTTGGTTTTATGTGTGTTGGGTTTGGTATGTACTGATTTTTAAAAGCCAGCAGCATGGGACCTTGCTGAAGTGAGGAGAACCACACTAGTAAGCATCCTGTGGTCTTAAGCTTGGGGAAGATGTCAACTTAAAACAAAACAAAAAAGGCAGTGAATGAATAATTGGATATTACTTGTCATGCAAGAAAAATTACTTACAAAGCGAAGTAGAATCCAGAAATAAAATAGAAATCAAAACAAAAACAAACAAATACCAAATGCATTGTAATTCCTGTGTGAGACATGTTTGGTGGAGTTCTTAAATCAACCAGCTCTCATCATGCCTTATGAAAGTTAATACCAAGTGAAGTATTCTCTGTGGTGGTTTGTTTTCCTCTACAGATATTTTGCAAGGCATGGAGACCTTTTAATGGAATCAAGGAGGACAAAGTATCTCAGAGAAGGCAGTTTAAAAGATAATGTGTGTTTCTGCCATGGACTTTGTTACCTTCTATTCTCTAGACATTTTATACTTGTGGGTGAAACTCCTCCTAAGGCAGTGATAAAACTCTCTTTAAATATGAGCAAGATTTCAACCAGCATACACCTCGCTTTCCCTTAGGCCACCATGGTCTTCCAACACAGAAGGCTGGGTAAATAGTGGGAAAGTAGCCTTTTGTTTGATAGAGGGTGGGTGCAGGAAATGAGCAGTCGCCACGAGCAGTGTGGGAGACACAGTGGGTCACACTGACCCCGTTCCAAGTGACCAGGCAGGAAAAGCAAACCCTCTGAGAAAAGGCAGCTTTGTATATATCAACCCTTAATGTTTTGCTCCTGTGTGTGACAGTGATTCCCTGCCACCACAGGTCATCCCCGGCCAGCTCTGTCCCCGCTTCATTCCTTCTCCATTCCCCCCCTCCTATCCAGAGAACAACAGCCCTAAAACCCCATAAAGCTTTGCAGCTGTTTTCACACATAATTAAACCGTCCTAAGTAATCCTTGCCCGGTGGCCTTCGTACAGTGGTGGGGGAATAGCATTGAAGCCACCGCTGTGATTTGATTCCTGGGATTCCTGTGCAGATCAGCCATTCCACAAAGGCAGCTGTGATGTTTCCAGGGCTCTGGAAAGCTTCGCACAGGGAAGAGCCATTCCTCATAGTAGCTGCCTCTGCCTGCACCGGCAGCAGGGAAAAATAGCTTTGGGCTCTGGCCTGTGGCTTGGATGCTGTCTGGCTTGTAGCAGACCCTCCAGCCAGTGGCACAGAGGAGACAGACAGTAGGCTCTACTTCTGTATGAGCCACCTGTGATGGGCTTTCTCATGAGCAGAGGTCTGTATGCTTCTTTGACCTTGGCAAAGGTTGGAAGAGAGACATTAAGACACAGCAAGGTGAAAGGTGCTAAGTTAGACAACTAGCAATAATCCTAAACCCAAAGGTGTCATCTTATTTGTGCTCAGGTAGAAGGAAGGCAAGTAAAACCAGACAGACTTAGTCAGAAGCCCAACAAAACTCTGTGAGTTACTACAAACACTGTGGTGTTTCCTCTACCTGTGGCTGATCAAAAGCTGTAGCTAATGAAACAATCCTCTTATGTTTTGCACGGCTTTATATTTTGCATAGGGAATTGTGTCTATTTGAAGTGAGCCCTGCCTTGGGTTCCTGTTTCTCATGAATAAAGCACCATTTCCTTGTTTGCAAGTGCTTCATTGAGGTATTAAGCAGCAGTGATTACTGACTTGCTTACATTGCCCCAGAAAGGCCCGAAGTGTCTGGGGAAGCACAGGCTGACAACATGTATGTCCCTCCAAATTTTGGCTCCTGCACAAATGTTATGGGCTGTGTCATATAACTGTGCCAAAAAAACCCCAAAACCCCACAGTTGTTTCAATGAGAAATTTTGTCTTCGAACCCTTGCCTGATGAACATCTAGACGGGCTACTGTGAACCTGTGCATTTAGAAACTCCCTTAGTGGTTTTGCTTTTGTTTACCACTGTCACATACCCATAGATGTGCCTGCTCTACATTGACACCAGGCCTGTCCTGTGCCCCAGCTTTTGCATCTTGTTTTATCAGATACTTCTTTTCAAAGCATGATGTGAAAAGCACTAAAGACAAGGGAATAAAGGGTGTTTAAAAGTGAACCTTGAGCATAAAAAACTGCAAATTTCTTCAGGAGTCTGCAGAGGCTGTAGCATTCTTCAGAGCAAGAGAGAAATGGAAAGTATTCCTTACTCCAGGAAAGTCAGGAAAATCAGTGTAACAACAGGGACATATGAAAGCCTTCTTACTGGGTAATCTCTCCAGATAATTGTATATGCTGAGTATTGCTATGATACATGCTCTTTATTATGTCTCTTAGCACACAGCACCACTGCTGAAAGCACTTCCATTCACTTGTTATCTAATCTCTGTCATCATAGGTCAATGGATAGAGGCCAGGGTCCTTGCTTGGCATATTTCCAAGCAAAAGCCCTGCACCCCTTGAAAGAGCCTGTTTCAAATAGAGTATAATCTGAGATTTGCCTCACACAGTGCCTAGGTTTCCAACTTCTGCAAAGTTTCTTTTGTGGTCTCCATGCAAGACATTTCTGAACCCTTGTTGCAGGAGAGGCTGTGGCTCAGATGCTTTGATAGTGGCTTGAAAACTTGTTATTGGTTTCCAAAGAAAGCTCTGTTGGGTGATGCTGGTGATCACCCCTGTATTAATTGCTGTGTCAAAGCCTCCAGCAGCTCCAGACAAGGACCATATCCACCCTGAACTCTGAACTTCATGAAAAGGCTGTCCTGACTCTGGGGATAAAGCTAGGGAGAGGGGGTGTGTGCTCTGAAGAGGTCCCCTAAGTCAGCGTGGTATAAGCAGTAGCAGCATCATCAGTGGTGTTGCCATAAAGGACAATTTTGAGGCAAATAATGAGGCAGCTCTGTAGATGTTCAGGAGGTGTGAGGGGAGAGCTGGAAGAAAGCCTGCTCCAAGAAGTGGGTGCAAGAGACTGGAGACTGGTCTCAACCTGTTCTCCTTTGCGGTTGGGTGTGTAATTTGCTCTCCAAACAACTGAAAATGTTGAGAGAAGGGGAGATGCAGAGATGAAATGTTCTGTGCAGTAGCTGTGGTTTGTAATAACCTCTGTTGTAGAGGAATCATAGGAAAAACACCTGGGTGGGGAGGCTCTCCTCTGGTCTGGCTAGACATAAATGCATGGAGTAAGGGCACATCAGTCTAATTGGATTACCTAATAAATAGCTGGATATGGGTCTGTTACAGACAGGGAAGCCTTGCAGAGCACTCCCACTACTTTAATTGCTGCTTTATCCTACTGGTAGGAATGGGGAGGTGTTGGGAAATGACATTTAGAGTAGCAGGTTCAGGTGTATTGCTCATGCATCAGTGTTCCAGTGAATCCTCTGCTCTAGCCTGTCATGCAGTGAGGGGTTCCTACAGGCATTTTGCTTGTCCTTGTGATTTATTCCTAGTGTTCTTCTGAAGCTGCCAAGGCAAGGTAAAACATGCTTGTCTCTCTGTGTTTTTGTAAGACTAAAGTTCAGGGTTATTTTCTAAAGGTGAGATGAGTATGGAAAATCTTGTCCAATATCTGCACATTTTTTGCCTTGAAACAGCATTTGTCTCTGTCATCTGCAGCTGAGTTCATTCTCTTGATAGAAGCTTCCCACTGACAAGCTTTACTGTCTTCCTGGATACACAGAGTATCCTTGTTTATTTTGGGGGAGCTTGAGGGGCATGTTCTCTTCGTTCTTTTCTAAGTCACAAAACATATAGGTCTTTCCTATCCTCCTGTAAACACGACAGGAAGGAAAGCCAGATGTTATGGTGATTTACTGTTTATACCATGAAGCTCTGCTTTCATGAGCTTACAATCTCACCAGACTTTGTCATCGTGAATTTCTTTGTTAAGAATCTTCCTCAGACTGAATTACTTGTGTGAATTTCAGCTGCAACATTCAGCAAAGGGTGCTCTTCCAAATACTGCTCACTGCCAGCAAAGTTCTGGAACAGAGAAGGTGGTAGGTTGCAAAAGTAACACCCGGTTACCCTCATAGCTTCTCCTGCTGGCACCCAGCAGTGTGGGGGAAGGTGGCAGATGCTGCAGGGTGGAGCTGTGGGCCTGGGGTGGTGATAGAGCAGAGCCTGTGATGGGATTGCTGAGGAAATGGGGGAGCTAGAGTTTGAAAGCAAAAAGGGTTTTACTACACAACTAAAGCATGTATGCAAAGGAGAGCTAAATTAAGGTTGTGTGGACAATCTAAGTATTTTTTCCTGATTTTTTTTTAATGCTTTACTTTGCATCTTTAGGCATTTACTTCTTTTTCATGCTTGGTTGTATGGCACTTGAAATGGATGAGACTATATGAAAAGTAGTGTTACATTTTGTGTGAGCCAAAGAGCTATTCTAAAGTGAGAAGAAAGAGTTTATCAAAAGCCTGTGTATGTTTTAGGGTGAAAACAGATGTTCTCTATGTGAAACTTGGACAGAAACACAGATTAACAAAGCTTTCTCTCCCCTTTTGCTGCTGCTTTTAGGACATACCAGCCTTTCAGAGATCAGGTTCTGCAGATCATACAAACCATTGTTTTCTCTTAACAAGGTTTGCTAAGCCTGTCCCTAGCTGTAAACCTTTATTTCTTGTAATTTAAACAAATGATGCATTTCAGAAGTGGCTTGGTTCCTTAAAATAAAGACATATTTCTGGTAGTTGACTAAATGGAGGTCTGGTTCATCTATGCTGCTGCTTTTCCCAAAGCCTACTGCATGGCCCATAATGCTGCATTTAGCTCTTCTCTCAACTTCTGCCTCTTTCTTCTACCACCTCTTAAAAGTACAACTTGAATCTGAAGAGTTTGGATAAGTTTTCAAGCCACTGATATTTGAGTGGGTTGGAAAAAATGGAAGAGGTTTTTTATAGAACTGATGCTGCTTTCCAGTAGAGCAAGCATGTGTTTGAGATAATCTCTGGCTTTATGTCTGTACCAGGGTACTTAAAAAAAGTAATGCAAGTCAACTAAAATGATACGACCAAAAGCCAAGTGAAAACATATCCACATGGAGGCTGCTTTTTGAGCCTAGGTGACATTTCATTGCTGAACTGCACTGTAAAGACCTAAAATTGTTTTGTGTCATAAAACTATTTTAACTCATTTGCCTTATCATTGAACTTTTGCTTTCCTTCTCTTACGTCTCTTTACTGTCCCTGTATTTTGAGTACCATAATTCTAGTCTGAAAGCTCTGTTGACTCTGGTTACCACTCATTCTTCCATCTAACCTGTCTAACTTGCTGTCTGATGACCTATTAAGCAATTGTTTTTAATTAGCAATCCGACTACTTACTAGTTTGCAATGTAAGGATTAAAACCAAAAAAAACCACTTCAGCTTCTGAAAAGTGTAGGTTAAGTTAATTGCAATACTACTTGTGAACTTGAGCTTATTTATTAAAAGCAGCAGTTTTGTAACTGGCAGCCTTGAACTGTATTGTCTTTGGTAAGCAGTGAGAAAGAAAATAATGTTTGCTCCTTTTGAAAAATCCCAAATTGGGCAAATTATTGGCTAGAACAGAGTTTATCAGATACTTGTGGTCAGCCAGAGAGATTTGTGGAGGCCTCAGACACCTGCATTAGAAGAGTTGCAAAACCTGTTGTTGGAATGAATGACATGCAGGGACTCTACCAAAACTCTCCTTAGATTTCAGCATAAGTGAAAACAAATGTTCTGCTGTAAATATCCCCCAGGTGAATACGTTTATTCTCTTCACAGCTTTGCAACGTGCTTCAGGCCAGAGAGGCTCCCTGGAGAGGGAATTTAGCGCTCTGAGCCAAAGGTCAGGGTCAGGTCACTCTGCTCTATTTGAAATTTGGCACCTAGGTACATATGGCAACTGCATCATCCCAGGGGCTAATTTGCCAAATCAGATTGCATCCTCTTTCATTGCTGTGTGCCAAGCTCTTATGTCAGTCTTCTCCCTGCAAAGCTGAATGCCAAATATCCAAGACCTGCTTCTAATACCAGCCGCTTTCAGCAGCTGAGCTCTCCTGGAAGAAAACCAGAGCACACCTACCTGATAATAAGAGTAGCATTTACATAATGCTTTTGATTTCAAAACTTTATTAAGCATCAAAGGCAAAGTTGCGCTTGACCCTTGGAGGCATTTACAAGGAGCTCTCTCCTCCTCACTCACACACGAGCACAGGGGGTGAGCGGGTGGAAACTGTAGTGTCTGTAGAGGCTGCTGCAGACCCCGACTCACAGCCCCTCCAGGGGAGCCAGCACCTCCCAGGAGTTCCCCGAGAGCTTACAAAGCACGGATGTGTGAGAGGAGGAAACAGAGATGCTGGAGAAGGTAAAGGGTAAGAAAAGAGCTGTCCGAGTTTAACTGAGTGTAGAATCCACCATGCTCTCAGTTATCATGCTTGAGTCAGGTTATTACAGAGCCCCATGTGGGATGCCATGGTTATCTTCACACTACAGGTTCTAGCAGCTTTACTAGGTTGATCTGGGCTAGGAGGAGATTGGCAAAACCTTGCAGTTATGCTGAAAAACTAGGGTTTTTTTTCAGTACAGCTTTGATTTGATAGGTTTTGTTACTGGGATGAGTTGCATGCAGTGTTTTGCTGATGCTGGCATTGATACACATATGTTGTTAACGGCACCTAAACCTCAGTTTTCTTTGATGTCCTTTCTTAAAGATGGAGAAAACGAGGCACGGAAATTAAGCAATGAAAGAACCGCAGCGAGTTTCTGCCAGTGATTGTACTGAGATTTGGGATGGTTTTATTCCTGCTCCTGGACCCAAGCAGCTCTAAAAGGCATTGCTGCTGTGTCAGTCATCTGGATGCACTCGCTTCTGCAAGGGCTGGGGCAGGAGGCCGCAGGGGAGGGCAGAGGAAATGCTGAGATAGAGAGGGAACCTTTGGAGAACCCAGAAGGTGCTGGAGGCTTCAGCTTGCTTCAATTAGTGGAAGTCAGTGTGCACCTCCTTCCCTTGCTGCCTACCTTTGATCTTTCTTAAAGGTGTAATGCTAGAAACAGATTTAATCACAATACAAAATACCTGGGAAGTGCAGTCTGTAACTTTCATGATTCTTCTCTGAAAAAGGACCTTGGAGATTTTAGCTTTTTTTTTCTTCTGGCCTTGGAGATAGAAATGTTCATATAATCCTGCTGGTTTATCATTCCTGTCAGTAATGCACTTGCTGACAAGATCCAGCATTTCCTGATACAAAATCTATGCCTAAAAATTGCTGGTTTTGAGGGGTTTTCTGTGCAGACACGGAGTGTGAACAGTGGCTCTGGGTAGTGTGTTCCCCGTCGGAACACCCTTTGCCCTCTGTTTCTGCTGAGCAGTCAGCCAGCCTGATTTGTAGTGCTCTCTTCTGCCTGTGCTCTTCTTGCCCTCCCCTTTTTCTCATTTTTAACATGACAAAAGGTTCATGTGTTTAACCTTTAGAGGTATTCCTGTCGGTCTCTGTGTTCCTCTTGCCAAGAGGATGGGGATGTTTCCGAGTAATGAAGTCTGGGAGTGGGGTGGGACTTCAGACCAGAAGGTTGTTTATCTGCTACAGCATCCTCACCACAGTCATCCAGTCAGGAGGAAAGATAATCCTGTACGTTGAGTGACTGATGCCTCTTAGCAGCAGATAGAAGTACCTCTCAGAAGAATAGCCAACTAAATACCCAGCAGTATTAGGCTGT